>SKCR01051803.1:0-43291 GCA_019454045.1 Zanthoxylum bungeanum | reverse complement strand
TCATCGGGATAATATGACTAGGTCATGATTATCCGATTATAGAGACTAGTTACCAGAGATCCGATATGTGCTTCGTATAGGGAAGACACAATTCCAGCCCCAGGCCTAGCACGTGACATCCGATGCTGGATCGCAATATGCAATACTACGTATACTACGCCTGATAAAGATTACATATTCCTTTAAGAATATTTTTAGAGAATTGGGTAGGCACGGTGCTTTGCTAGAAGCCAACCATATCTTGTAAATCGGTAAAAGCGTAGTAATAGGTACGTACGTGTTCAGACGACGACCAGATTTACTGCCAACATATCAGGGGATCTCATGGGTCGCTTCCCGAAGATTTACCGATGACGTATGACTCGCACATAATTAATCTGGGATTAATTAGATAAGAGAGAGAAAATTAATTTAGGATTAATTACGGAGATATTTTATCTGGGATAAAATATTATTTAAAGAGAGAGAGAATGATTAATTTGGAATTAATCGATAAAATAATATATTCGATATATTATATGAAATTGGATTTCGACGCAGAATTAAAATTAGATTTTAATTCGGGCGAACGAGTTAATTTAGAATTAATTCGCTAGCGATGTGAATAGTAATTTTGCTAGGCCTAATTATTTAATTAAATTTGATTTAATTATGTCGCAACGGAAAATTCGTTAATTCGGAATTAGCGAACCCGAGTCTGGGAGTGTTTGCGGGCCCACTCGCATTTCGAATTCAAGTGCGGCCCGTAAGTCACATCAAGTGTCAAATCATTAGTCATTCAAGTGATGGATATCTTGTCACTTTGAGTGATGTGATGTCTAGTCACTTTTGAGTGATGTGAATAGTTGAAAGGCTTTTAAAGCCTTGTACCATTTTTCTTTGAAAATGGGATTTGGTAATTGATTTTTATTTTTTGAAAACAAATACACAAGATAACTAATACAACTTCATCTTTTTCTTCTCCCTCATAATCGATCTTGGGCCATTTTCTTCTCTCTCAATTTTCTTCAATGGCCGAGAGGTGCATGGAGCTTAAAGGAATTTTATGGCAAAATTTCCAAGGTGCTAGCACACATTAGGAGTCATCCGAAGGTGATAGGGAAACCCACCCTTGGGCATTGAATCACACATAAAGCTTAAAGCTTGGAGATTCAACAAGGAGCACAAAAATGGAGCAAAGCCGTGAGCTTTTAGGAGGAGCAAGGAAATTTTGTTGTGTTCGTCGCATCCAAAATCCGATCAAAGTGAGTATTCTGTAACTTAACTTTGTTGTATTCACACATGTTTTACGCTTAAATCGATCTTGGTTTGACCTTAGAAACTCCAACAATGGTATCAGAGCCATGATTGAAGCATGAAGTTTGATTAGGGTAAAATTTGGGTAAAAATGATTTGAGCATGTTTTGATGAAATTGATTGTTGATGTATGCTTGAATGATGATAACATGGTGTTATGCATGATCAATTTGATGAAAATTGGATTGGATCAATTTTTCCCCAAATCATTGGCTTGGCCGAATGGCGTGTGCCCTAAATAAAATGGTTATTTTTGTTTTTTGAATCATTGGATGAGTTTGAAAGACTTGGGAATTGTTGATTTAGGATTTAATTGGATTAAAATCGAAATTGGACAATAAACCCTAATTGCCGTGACTTTGAAGCATGGAAAATGATATGATTTTTGATTCAATTGTGTTGGACATGTGTTGATGATATTAGCATGATTAATTAAGTAAATTGGTATTTTAGAAATGTTAATTTGGTTAATTAATTATGGCTATACACTTTAGATTAATTTAATTATGAAGTTTGAAATTTGTAATTTAATTAATTGGGCCAAATTTGGAATTGGGCTTGTAAAGTTGTATTTGGGCTTAATGGGCTTGGTTAGGCCAAGTTTGCTTTAGGCTAATTGGTTGGATCCAATTGGGCCCAAAACCATATCCATAAAGTCCAAATATAACTAAATGGGCCTTTAATTTTAATTGGGCCTAATGGGCCTAAATTGATTTCTTGGCAAATAAGGTGATTCCTTAAATGGGCTTTGGTATTTGGGTTTGACCCATATTGACCAAAGTCCATGCCTTATGTAATTAATTGAAAGCCCATTAGACTTTAATTAAATTGACATTGGATGTTAATTGGGCTTTGAGACCCGTAACGATTAGATTTGGAATCTAAGTCGTAAAGGCACATTAAAAAGTGTAATTATTTAATTTGGAATTAAATATAGAATTATTATTAAATACAAATTAAATTGGATTTAATGTTGTAGTTTAATATAATTCAAGAATTCGTACTTTGAGTACTTATTCTTAAAACAAGTCGGACTCGCGCAAAATCAAATCGTTGTTTGAACATTTGATGGTCATTAATTTCAGATTAATTAATTGGACTAGATTGATTGATAACATGCTTTGTGTGAATACATGGATGCGATGTATGAATAATGTATATCGGATGGATATTAGATGGGTGAGGGTAATTTTGGAAATTGTTGTAATAAATTTAGAATTTATTAAATTGGACCTGCGTGTCCAGCCTATTACCTCTTGACTTTTTGTATTCTCTTCTCACCTATTCCCCTCATTGTAAATGAGGTTTCTTTATAAGTGTTATGTAATTGGGTAGAAGTAATATTTGTGCTAGCAGGAGAGAGGAAAGAGAGAGATTTGTTCTAGGAACAAAATGTATTAAGTATCCATCCGCATATCATTATTATTTTATTTATATGCGCCTTATTATGTTTTTTAGAATGCATGTTTGAGGGTGTATGATGATGAGACCTTAACAAAGATAATTAATTGGTTGCCAATTACGCGAAAAACCCTCAAAATATATTATGCGTTTTTCCTTCCATTGAGTGATTCTTACTCAAGATCCAAGATTAGCACTGGTTTGTTGGCCAAAGTCAAGACCTTTGTCCATCGCAGATGTGTTTGAATCATGAAGGCTTTGTTCCATATCGTGTGTCTTGTCCAAGTTGTGATTTGTTGGCCAAAGTCAATATCACTTCTTATCCATCGACATCGATTACGAAGCTTTCCAAGGTCAATGGGTCCCGCTTAACTAGAATCATTAAGTTTGTTGTGCCAAAGCCAATGCTTAATTGATTCAGAGGAAAAATGTTAGGGAATATATTGGATATATTGGCATATATAAGATATATGTTTTAGACTTGGATGTCCACCTACTGGATCTAGGAATTGGATGAGATCCAATTGATCTTAGAGATCTACCTAGTTAATTATCATACAATTTGTTGGCCAAAGTCAAGATTGTGTGTTATTTAACGGGATCCTAGCCCACTAGGAAATAAGGTTTCTCGAGTACTCACAGAGGGTTAGAGGCTCGCTGAAAAATAGTGGGAGGCAAATATTAAATTTGCAAATTCGTTTAGATACTTGCCAATACGCGCTCATTTCAAATTTTTCGTCATCAAATTAATATATTAGTTGGACTAATATTTAATCGTTGTTTTAATTAAACAGTTGGACTGTATTCAAACTACTTCAATTATAGTTGATTATATAATTGGATTATAGTAATCAATATATTTGAATTTAAACCAATTAAATTATAGTTGATTAAATAGTTAGACTATAGTAATCATTATAATAAATAGTACCTAAAATCGTTGATTTGATAGTTAGACTATTGGAATCAAGATAAATGAAAGATTAGCGTTTAGAACATAATCCTGGGAGAAAATATTTTTTAAACGGCTTTAATTTTCAGATTGGGAATAAAATCTCAGGATAGTCCTAGGGACCGAGAAGTTACTTTATTTGATAGAGTGACGTCTCGAGCCTAAGCCCGAAGTTGAGCAAATACTAGAACATGATATTTGGAATTCATGTGATGATAGTGTTTAATCCGTTATGCTTGCCGCAAAGACTCCTTAATTTCTTAGTCAGAACTAAAGATTAGATCTTTATAGTATGATATTGAAATTGAAGGATCTTCATAGATCTATCTTTAGATCTTAGAAGTACAAATAGCAATAGAAAACTCTTGGAGAGTTAATGGCTATACTCAAGGAGACAAAGCCAGAGTTTGCAATAGGGCAAGAAGCACAAGGCGCATCTTACTTGCGATAATCAATATACTTTGGTTTTGGTCGTCCAGGGCTTTAACAGGTTCTGTGTACGCATCTTCTGCGTATATTGAGAATCATAGTGTATTGGGTGTGATGTCAAGACGGAAGTATCACTCCAGTCATAGTGGAGATGATGATCACATAGGATACGAAACTGGTGCTCTTATGTACCGTAGTCATCGGGATAATATGACTAGGTCATGATTATCCGATTATAGAGACTAGTTACCAGAGATCCGATATGTGATTCTTATGGGGCAGACACAATTCCAGCCCCAGGCCTAGCACGTGACATCCGATGCTGGATCGTAATACGCAATACTACGTACACTACGCCTGATAAAGATTACATATTCCTTTAAGAATATTTCTAGAGAATTGGGTAGGCACGGTGTTTTGCTAGAAGCCAACCATATCTTATAAATCGGTAAAAGCGTAGTACTAGGTACATACGTGTTCGGATACTCCGACAACCGGATTTACTGCTAACATATCCGGGGATCTCATGGGTCGCTTCCCGAAGATTCACCGATGACGTATGACTTGCGCATAATTAATCTGGGATTAATTAGATAAGAGAGAGAAAATTAATCTATGATTAATTACGAAGATATTTTATCTGGGATAAAATATTATTTAAAAAGAGAGAGAACGATTAATTTGGAATTAATCGATAAAATAATATATTCGATATATTATATGAAATTGGATTTCGACGCGGAATTAAAATTAGATTTTAATTCGGGCGAACGAGTTAATTTAGAATTAATTCGCTAGCGATGTGAATAGTAATTTTGCTAGGCATAATTATTTAATTAAATTTTATTTAATTACGTCGCATTGGAAAATTTGTTAATTCGGAATTAGCGAACCCGAGCCCGGGAGTGTTTGCGGGCCCACTCGCATTTTGAATTCAAGTGCGGCCTACAAGTCACATCAAGCGTCAAATCATTAGTCATTCAAGTGATGGATGTCTTGTCACTTTGAGTGATGTGATGTCTAGTCACTTTTGAGTGATGTGAATAGTTGAAAGGCTTTTAAAGCCTTGTACCATTTTTCTTGGAAAGTGGGATTTGGTAATTGATTTTTGTTTTTTGAAAACAAATACACAAGAGAACCAATACAACTTCATCTTTTTCTTCTCCCTCGTAATCGTCCTTGGGCCATTTTATTCTCTCTCAATTTTCTTCAATGGCCGAGAGGTGCATGAAGCTTAAGGGAATTTTGTGGCAAAAGTTCCAAGGTGCTAGCACACATTAGGAGTCATCCGAAGGTGATACAGAAACCCACCCATGGGCATGGAATCACACATAAAGCTTGGAGCTTGGAGATTCAACAAGGAGCACAAAAATGGAGCAAAGCCGTGAGCTTCTAGGAGGAGCAAGGAAATTTTTTTGTGTTCGTCGCATCCAAAAGCCGATCAAAGTCAGTATTCCGTAACTTAACTTTGTTGTATTCACACATGGTTTACGCTTAAATCGATCTGGTTTGACCTTAGAAAATCCAACATGCAGCTCCTTATGGCCCCCACATGCTCTCTAAGTCTGATTTAAAGCAATGCATGTCATCCTCCTTTTTGAATATCCTATCCACAAACAACTTAATAAACCAAACCCTATACCTGTTACCTAACCTAACAGAGTGCCAGCCCGTTGCCTGTTTTTTGAAAGCTCAGCATGTCCCATGTGACGCGACAGCTTATAATGGCTCATTTGAGCCCTCTAAGCCTGTTGTGAGGAATAATGATCCACACGCCAATTTGAAATTACCAGCTTCTGTCCCTCACAAAAATCAAACCTCAATCATGTCACTTAATACAGTTTCAGACGCAATGACTATCAAAGCAACTGACATGGATGACACCAAAAAAAGATGAAGACCTTTCTCCTATGGGTGAAAAGACTCGTGCACATACCTCGGTTCGCATCCTTAACACCGAGGCATCTTGTCCTCTTTCCTATGCTGCATCTAGTCTTGAAAAATTTCTCCCAGGAAGCCTTCACCCCCAAGTGAGTCTTGTCAAGCCAGCCCTAGCGGGTCAATTACTTCTAGCTACAATGTTAGCCTAAAGCTGGTAGCCCCAAAAAGAAGTCAAAAAGAGTAAATCCCACCAATGATCTTTTTTCCCCTCTTTATTTTATCATTAATTTTATTGATTTTTGGTTGTTGGAATATTCGGGGTCTTAATGACCCTATGAAGTAAGCTGAAGTTCGAAGATTTTTTCGAGAGGAGAAACTGTCTTTGTGTGGGTTGGTTGAGACTAAGGTTAAAGAGAATAATATTTTGAATATTTCTAGAACTATAAACCTATCATGGAATTTCTTTTGTCATTCTAATATTCTTCTTTTTGGTAGGATTCGGGTTTGTTGGGACCCTTTTGATGTGGAGGTAGAAGTTATTCAGTGTTCTTCTTAAGTTATTCATTGTCAGATCACGCATGTCTCTTCAATATGTAGTTGCGTGATTACGACGATTTATGGGGATTGTGGTTATGAGAAGTGTCGAGGGCTTTGGACGAACTTGGTGGATAGCAATAATGGCTTTGATACCAATTCGTGGTTGGTTATGGGTGATTTTAATGCGAAATGTTCCCTTTTTGATAGTAGTAGTGGTTCTCAAGATTGGCCTTTGTGGAAAGATGAGTTGGGTATTTGTTTGGGTCAGGCTGGTTTAGCAGATGCCCAATTTTCCAGTTGTCATTTTACTTGGTATAATAAGCAAGTTGGATCTCCTATTTGGCGAAAGCTTGATAGTGTCATTACTAATGCCTATTGGGAGTCTTCTTTTCCTGGTTCGGTTGCTAGATTCATTCTGTCTGGTATCTCAGATCATTCTCTTATGGTTGTTACTCTTGCTGAGCTCCTCAAGAGGAAGATCCCGTTTAAATTCCTTGATTTTTGGGCGGACCATCATGATTTCCTTCTGATCGTGGCTAGAGCTTAGGACATTGATGTTCGGGGTACTCCTATGTTTTGTTTATACAAGAATTTGTGTAATGTTAAGATGGAATTGCAGAAGCTTAATCATGAGTTTTTTTCAGACCTTTCTGTTAGAGTAAACATGATTAAGAGGGAGTTGGCAGAGTGTAAGTGCATGAAAATGTACTTTGAACATCGCTAATTTGGCTTGATTATCATGTGTTTTGATCTTAATTATAGTTTTTATTTTATGTCTTGTTATTAGGAAGCAATGGAACATGGAGATTGGAGTAATTACACATGTTTCAGGATCTTACGGACGCATCGAAAGCACGCGGGAAGAGCAGAGACGTAGAAAGCGATAAAAAATCAAAAGAAGCAGCAGGCATCGTGGTGTCCACTTCTTGGCATCGCGGCGCCTCCACAATATCTCCCCATACAAAGTGCCCGAGAGTTGGGCGCTGCAACCCCGGCTTTTCTGGCACCGTGGCACCCCGATAATGTCTCAGAAACTTATTTCAGTCATGTTTTACGCATATATGGACTCCTAACTTCTCTATAAATACCTAAGCTCATTCATAACCTTAAAAAGACAGAGAGAAAAGAGAGAAAACACACAACAAAGAGTTAGAAACACAATGAAAAGCTGAAGATGAACTCTTTTAATTGATTTCTCATGTTCATGTTTTTGATTCCTGAATAATTTTTAATATTTAATACAATTTATGATTCATTGTTCTTTATTTTCTTTCTATTTATAATCCAGAGATTGTGTTTTACCAACTTGCATATAGGAATAGTCATGCTTCTTGTATATGTAATTAGGGAACACAGTTGTAATTGGTAAATTTTTTTATGAGTTAATCTTCTGCTGCAGTATTGCTTGTGGGTATATTGTCGACGTTAGATATGTCATAAAGATAACTTTATGTGCTGTTAACATAGAGAAAGTAACTCATCGATTACTTTAGAATTTAATATATTTGGAATTGAATATCTTCTGATTGTTGGTTTAGGATGTGAAACCTTCAATTCAGTAATAAAATGAATCAACAACTGAATATATGGATTTGATACAAAATGGATTCCCGACGCTTTGCTTCTAACGTTTTCTTTAATTTAGTTACTGCTAACGTTTTCATTAAGGGAATTAATTCCTTGTAACCATCTTTTTGAGGAATCAACATTCTAACTATATTGCGATAACCGCAAGTGCTTTTTGGGCGTAAATAAAATTTGGCGTCGTTGTCAGTGAGACGATTACAATCTAAAGGAGCAGGTTTGCTTGGTAAACACCAAAGTAGTAACTTCGTTTCTTCTTTACTTTTTTTTTATTTTATTTACTTATTCTATTTCAATTTTAGTTTTAGTTTAGTTTTGATTTTTGGTTTATTCTTTTATTTTTATTTCTCTTAATTATTTGTGTTTAAATTACATGCCTAGACGTAGGGATCAGTTTGGTAGATTTGTTAGGATTGAAGAGGAAAACTCAGACTCAAAGTTTCTTTGACAATCATTTTGCCACACCATCTACATCTAGCACACACAGCATGAGTGACTACGAGAGACCACCATTAGGACTCATGAGGAGTACCTCCACCCCACTCGTACAGTTACACCATCATGCATAATGTTTCCTCCTAATGCACCACATATAGACTTTAAACCTGGAATGATACAGTATCTCCCAACTTTTCATGGTTTGGAGAATGAGAACCCTTATGTGCACATTATGGAATTTGAAGAGGTTGTAGCAATTTTCCATGATCGGTTTGGGACTACAGACACAATTAGACTTAAGTTTTTCTTCTTTGCTCTTAAGGATAGAGTTAAAAGCTGGTTGTATTCTTTAAGACCTCGGTCAATAGATCGTGGGGTGAGATGACGCATGCATTTTTCAACAAATACTTCCCACACGATAAGACGAATGCATTGAAAAGACAAATATCTACATTCTCCTAGAAAGATAATGACTCTTTATCAAACGTGGGAGAGGTCTAAGGATATGCTAGCTAGTTGTCCTCACCATGGATATGAGAGTTGGCACTTAGTGAGTTACTTTTATGACGATCTAACCCATAGAGAGCGCCAATTCATTGAGATGATGTGTAATGTAGAGTTTATCCTAAAGGACCCTCATGAGGCATTAGAGTACTTGAATGACCTAGCCGAGAAATCTCACACTTGAACTGGACCTAATGCCATGGATAGCACTGATAGGACACACCCCACTCCCTCTAGCAGAGACATACACCACTTTAGGGAAGAGGATAGTCTTAAGCCACAAGTTGAGCTATTAACTAGAGAGATATGAGCCTTAAAAGCCAAAGATAGCAAGACTATTAATGCGGTAGCCCAATTAGAACCTCAAGGGGTATGTTTTGTGTGTAAAGGGACTGACCATCTGGCCCAAAAGTGTCATGTATATGGTGAGATGAGGGGAACATATGAGGAACAAGGCAATGCCTTAGGGATGTACAAGAAGTCGTATACACCTTATTCAGACACTTATAACCCCAGTTAGAGGAACCATCCCAATTTTAGTTGGAAACATGAGTCTCAACAGCTTACCCAGACACTACAAACTAGAGGTTGCAGTGCTCTCCAGTATCACACACCTGCCATTCCTAAAAATTCTTTAGAGGACACTGTGTATGCATTCATAGAGACCCAGAACAAAACCAATCAAAGGTTTGAGTCGTTGATAGCTTAGGTAGTTGAAGACAATAAGGAAATTAAGAGTCAAGTCTCTAAGTTGACTAATGTCCTGAGTGTGCAAGAACAATGAAAGTTTCCATCTCAAGCTCCACCAATTCCGCAAGGGCAACACATGGCACAAGCTCATCATGAAACATCCAATGTAAAAGGTGTTAATGTCATAATCACTGGGAGTGGTAAAGAGGTAGGGATGCAGACACCTTCAACACTGCATGTGCCACCAGGGAAAATAATGCAAATATTCCTCAGGAAGAACAAATGACACATATCCCAGTTAGAGTACTCATCCCTCAAGCACTTAAGCCTACACCGAGAGCTTCAGACCCAAATGGTGAGATCCTATAACATTTTAAGCAAGTAAAAATTAACCTTCCTCTATTATATATGATCAAACAGGTTCCTATATATGGGAAGATTTTAAAGGATATATGCATCATGAAAAGAAAACATCATGTGAAAAAGACTACATTCCTAACAGAGCAAGCAAGTGCAGTAATTGAGCAGAGGACTCCGCCAAAATATAATGATCTGGGTTGTCCCACTATCACTTGCCATATTGGCACATATGATTTTGGTCAAACTTTATTAGATTTAGGTGCCAGTGTTAATATCATGCCCTATTCAATCTATATGCAGCTAGGACTTGGAGAGATTAAACCTACATCTGTAGTTTTACAGTTAGCTGATAAAATTCAACACTTTAATCAATCCAATACCACACCAATCAAGACTCACCTTCATGAAACAACTCAAGAACAATTTTATGTTATTTATGAATGGCTAAGCAACTCTAGAATGGCAACATCACCATCAAATGGTTTAAAGTAAGCTAATGAACTACTTTCATGTAAACTTTGTCAAACATACATGCTCATCTTTCAAACAAGTTAAGAACCATTTAAATTACACACTTAAGGGTATGGAAAATTCTAAGCATCATAAATTGAAGCCTAGACATATGGAAATAATTTCCTAGTTGAAGAAGTTGGAAATTACTTACAAAATTCAAGAATTTGCTTAATTTCCTTCCTTTGTTCTTCATGTTTTATCTCAACCTTACTTTGTAATTTTCATTTTCAACTTGGGTAATTCAAAAAATAAAAAGAATCAAAGCTTTATATTTCTTGCATTATGGCCGAAAATAGACAAAAATTAAATAACAAATTATTTTACTTTTGTTTCAATTTGATTGGAACAAGTTTACTTATTACTAATGATAACCTTTATCATTAAAGTAAAGCTTTACAAGTGAACCAACCAAATCATGTCATTTCCTAACATTAATCATGGTAAAGATATTTATTTTTAAATTAATTTAATTATTTAACAATTAAACAATTAAATAAATTAAATACAAATATCTTAAATATATGTATTATATTTATATTAAATATCTCAAATACATATATTAATATATATGTCAAATATCATAATTTGACAATTAATTAATGTGTATTTAATAATATCAAATATTAAATACAAATACACATTAATTAGGAAATGACCATTAGGTCCCGATAGCATGTATTTTTTGTTTAACAGTTAAACGAGTTATAAATAATCAGTATTATTCATAATAGTTGTCCTAGTGCTCTACAAGTATATTTCATCAGTGAGACTCTCTAGATTCTTGCATATCTGTTATAAAATCCAATTTCATGTTCATAATTCACCCACCCGTAAATTATGACGACCACAAATAAACTCGCTGAATCATACATGTTGAGGTCATTGCATACATATAATCCCTCTGTCACAAGTATCCATATTATCCCAAAGATATAGATATAAATGTCAAATCTCTATAGGTATAATCGTGTCGACGTATCTATTAGCAATCTTCTATATAATACTTGGAACTTACTTCCGAAGTATACCACGACCATGAATTTAACAGATTGCTAATCATATAATGAATACCCATGCCTTGTATACAGGACTGACAGATCTCATCCATAGTGGTATCTCAAGTCAATGAATCACTATGCTACTCAACCCAAGAAGATTTCTATTTACGTTGGTGTACCATCAATTAAGTAATCTTCGGTGAGTCGTTTAGTGTTTATCAAATAACACCTACACGTCTATACGAGTCTCCCGAGACTCATGGTTCAATGGGATAAACCATTAGACCAAGTTCGATATACGGCATTTACTAGTCTCAACGGATTTTACTAACCGACTAGTGTCAGTAAATCTTGACCAGGAACTTAATTTGATAATATATTTCTAATAGTGACACTTCCCAATGTCAATTACAAGCTTATATATTATCGGGTCTTTGTCTAATATATATATATATATATATATATATATATCACTAAACACGATTTAGTTTCAATCTAATGAATTAGATCGAATATATATAATAAAATACAAGAGGTGCTACCATAAATAAGTAATATTATGGAAAAAAGTATTGTTCGTATTCATAAATCGGACATAAATACGATACAGATTGACGCTCCGAGCACCAACCCTAACAATTTCTCCCACTTGCTCTAGTGCCAATCCATGGTATCATATACACATCTTAATGTGTATCACATACTCATGGCCCTCAAGAACTCACCTAGCGCTCAAAAGGTAGGTAACAACAAGGAAGCCCGCTATGACATATTGAGTTTTTCAAACAAACCCTACTGTTTCCCTTAGCCAACATCATTCATATTTTTGTAGAAACTAAGTTCTATATAAAATGACTCAGATGCCACATCAATATTGTGCTACGGCTACTGAATTGTCCAAATATTTGTGGATCAAATCCAAAATACTATGTAGACAACTGCAAACACAACACCAATACCAAACTTCTAATCTACAAGGTCACGGTGCAACTTCATAAGTTGATACTTCATAAGTTGCAACTAACTCCACTCTCATAGTGGAATCATCTGTAACACTCACACTGTATCTTTTCAGACCCTTTATGACGTAGACTGTCCAACGTCATAATTAGACTCAAAATTAATCTAACCCTAATGGTTATGAACATTATTCTCCATTAATTATAAACTCGTTCTTAATATCTCAAAGATAATAAAGAACATGTTTCAAGACACATCTTATGGTCTAGAGGATATCAAAATAACTCATAACAATTACGATTAAATTGATATCTCTAATCGTACTTAATATAATATTCATTATTCCATCATACTATGATGCATAAGATTGACTAGACATTCTAATCAATGTTTCTTTCGAAAAAGGAATCATCATTTACGAAAGATGAATATTATATATTATAGACACACTAACTGTCAAACAGTTATACTAACTGTCACATAGATAGTCTCATTATGTCATTTATTAGATCATATCTAATGTACGACTAATGGGAGCATCTCTCAAGTCTTTTAGTTTTATATCATATATTAAACTTTATATCGAATATAATAGAGACAACTCCCACTGCTTTCACAGAGAAAATAAGACCCAGGTAAACCCTTTTCCTCATAAACATCTCATTATTACCTTAATAATGATAATGGCATTATAATATAAAATACTAGAAAGAATTTTGTACGCTCCCACTTAAAGAATTTTGTACGCACCCACTAACCTTTCTATCTCATATATATTCTCTATGCTTTGATAAAATCAGGCAATCTGACTGATATCAAAATTAAAAAACACAAATTTGTAAAAAGTTTATCCGAGTCTACAATAGGCTCTATAAGCTAATTTACTAAATTGTAATCTTAGTATAATATAAACTCCAGGGCCATTCCAAAACGAACTCTTCAAACTAAGAAATCACAATGGATCTCTTATCTGAAGAAACCATTTAGAAATGTCACTTTGCATTCTTTAGCTATAATGTACAATTTAATATCATCATTAGCCAACAGATCTTAAATTATTCAATCAGTGCAAATAGATCAAAGTTTCCTTAGAATGTACAATAGATTGCTGAGAATAAATTTTCTCATTGTCATACTATAAAGGTCAAACCTTTAATAAGCTCATTGTGTTTTTCCAGCGTAAACCATTTGCACATTTTATGAACAATTCGTAGTAAAAGCTCAATCAAGTTCCAAACTTGATCGTAGTAAGCTATGAACAATCTTAGATCTATGGTTTAATGTTAATTTCCAGAATCGATATCAAATATTGTTCCCATTATAAGTTATAGGATAATTTTCTTCGATAAGAAAACAACAGAACCATTAAGTATCAAATACTTTGCAAATGATTCCGACATCCTATATCTGTAGGCACTGCATTTTACATATAAGTCCCGATGATGAGTCTCGTACGGAGGCACTACTCTTTAGGTTGCGGAAGTCGCGGGAAACGAATGTCGGAAGGGAAAATTCAGAATAAGTATGTCATCAGATTCAATTCACATGTTCACTACTTTCGTTCGTGCTGCGTTCATGAACATGTTCGAACATTAAAGAGATTGCGGGCATTCGTGTAGCATTCGAATCGGCGTTTGAACGGTGTCGGTACTTCTGGTTTTTTGGCTAGCCTCATGCCCAAGCCCATTTAGCCCACCAAAACCCACCCAAAAATAATTAAAAAATTTAAAACACATGTCACAAATTAAAATAATATCCTCCCTAAATTAAATAATTCACATACCTAAATGAAACAAATCAAATATATCACCTTCCCAATCAAACCAAATCTCATCCCTAACTTAAGAAGATTTTTCCTTGTGAAATACTAAACAAAATATCCCCCCTATTATTACACAAATCCCATTCCTATTCAAACAAAGAAAACCCTAGCCTTTGCTTATAAAAGAAACACAAATCCAACCATTGCCTACCAAGTTCACACGCCCAAGACAAAAAAAAAAAAGCAAGAAGAAAACAAATAATTTTCTCTCCTACCCTACTCCACCATCACGGAAACACTCACCCATCCATTGCCGCATCACACAGCCCTCAAAACACCTCCACATTGTCGCATAAATGAACCCCCCATACCAGCCATACCTTCACGCAAAACAATCCCAAATCACCCCAAAATAGTCTCTTAATACAGTGAGAATAGTGACAAGAAAATACAGTGAGAACAGCGAATAAACAGAGGAAATGACGACTCAACACAGCGAGGCAACAAATGAGAGCAATGGACCAGAGGAGTTGCGGAGCATCAATCCTTCTGATGGCCGTGTAACGCACTTTCGAGAGACAACCTAAGAGGTTAGCCCTGAGGGCACCCTTTTATTTATTTATTTTCTTACTTTATATTGCATGAGTATTGTGAATTGGTGCATGATGTTATTTCCAGATGAACGAAATATGTGTTCTCTCTTATGGCATATAGGATGGAAACCCGGACGCAAATTTCATAGTTGAATCTGAATGGACAGTAGTGCGGTCTGTACTCAGGATACAACGCCACGTACCGCTTGAGAGATACACATATTTCGTTTCTTCCAACTTTGTGTTTGAGCATGATTTAGTCATTTTCTCTTTATTTTATCTTATTCGCCTATCATTCGCATTCTATATTCCGCCATTTACTTTATGTACGTTATTTGTTTGTGTATTGATGATGTAATGCGCATGGGCTTAGTATGTTGGTCTAAAGGTTCTCTATTTGAGGGAAGAAAAGTCCAAAAGGCTATCTTTACGACAATACTTTGCCGCGCCGGACAAAGTATGTTTGGTTGAACGTGAGATATGTTCAATCGAGCATACGAAGTCCTATATTGTTTTCTTTATTTTATATGCATTGTAATGTAATGCGCATGGGCTAACTAGGGTGGATTAAAGGTCCTCTATTCGAGGGAAAATGCCTAAAGGGCTACCCTTTCCACGATGTTTTGTCGCGCCTTTTATCATGTCATTCACCCTTTGCATATCATTGTTCTATTTACGCATGTATTGCATTCTAGTGTGCATGGGCTAACTAAGGTTGATTAAAGGTCCTCTATTCGAGGAAAAATGCCTAAAGAGCTACCTTTACCACGGTGTTTTGCCGCGCCGGACGAGGTACACCCGATTGAATGGGAAATATGTTCATTCGGGCATACGGGGTCCTACATTGTACATTTGCTTATCTATGTATGTGTTTGTGTCGTCTATCATGCATTAGGTCTTGTCCCGTTCGAACGCGTTCTCGAACACTACATGAACGCGAACCTTCTATTTCCCGTTCGAACGCGTTTACGAACGCTACTGGAACATGCATGCGTTTTGTTTCATCAGGTATTGTCCCGTTCGAACGAGTTCTCAAACACTATACAAATGCCAACCTTCTGTCTACCGTTCGAACACGTTTACAGACGCTACTCGAACGCGCATGCATTTTATTTTATCATGCATCAGGTCTTATCCCGTTCGAACGCGTTCTCGAACGCTATACATGAACATTCTGTTTACCGTTCGAATGCGTTTTCAAATGCTACACGAACACACATACACTGAACTGATTCCTTTTCATCACATTTCATGCATGTCTGCTTCTTTGGTGATTTCCATTGCATTACATATTCTCGCATTTATCTATTGATGTGTTCGTGAGATTGTGTTCAAGCATGATTAGGTCGTTAGTATGTTACTTGTTTCTTAAGCATGATTCACTCGTTCGTACGTTAGTCCTCTATGCATGATTTGGTCATCTTCTTTCGCAATAGGTGTTCAATTTACATTTATGTTTAGGTTGTTATTCATTTTTCGTGTTTGATAATTCAACATGTTCATGAGATTATTGTGTTATATCGTATGTTTTCCGTTATGATGATTTATTTTATACATGCGAACTTAGGAGTAAATTATCCTTGGAAAAATATGTTGCTTAGGTTTAGTTAGATTATTGCACAAATCCTTTCATTACAAGTGGCATAAGTTAGGGACTATTCCAAACCCAAAGGTTTGAGGTCTTCCCTTGCGAGGGGTGAGTGCGGCCTTAAATCACATTTTCCCGGTTCACACCGGGTGGTGACTCCATGCTATTTCTCCAGTTTAGTACCCCCATGGGCTATTCTGTACTCCTGATCGGGCCGCGAGACCGGAACAGCGTCATCCACGTTTGTGTCCTACAGTTTGGTGACTCCACTGGGGGATAGAGAATTGGCCCCGAAATAATGTCTTGTAATGTTTGGATTTGTACTTTAATTAACTGTGTCTATCGTGGGTTGAAATGGGTTTAATCAAAGGCACTTTTAAGGCTAGGTAATGGTTTGGTGTCTTCCTTCATTCACTACCTTTCTACAAGGAAAAGCTGTGAAGGCACTTGGATAATCATGTACTCGTAGCTTATTGTGATGGACTAATTTGGAGGACTCGTTGTTTATTCCTGTCACCAAGCGATAAGAGCCTAATAGGCTTGGGTTTTTAAGAGAGTTCGCTTCGCCCTCCCTCTAGGGAATCTACAATGGGAAATCTATTTGACACTTAGTCACACACCATAACTCGTTGACACGTACCGTAAGGTATAAAAAAAGGTGCGCTCACTTGGTCGCTCGAACTCTTGAGTGGGGAGACCTAGTTGTGGACAATTCTTCGCCAGCGAGAGTCTTTGTCTATACTCCTGCAAACCCACACGTAGACCGGAGTTGTATGACCTATATAAACTATTTCCTTGTGCTTGTGGACCATCCTCATTTGGATGTAGTTGGACTTCTTGTCAGAAATGCGAACTTGTTGGGCCATTTAAACTGGGACGAGTTCGTATCTTATGACAGTTGGGCCAAAAGATTCTGAAATGTCGCTGGGCCGCTCTGTAGAAATTATTGCTTTATGTTTGAATGCTTGGGACCATCCTCATTTGGATATAGTTGAACTTCTTGTCAGAAATGCGAATTTGTTGGCCATTTAAACTGGGACGAGTTCGTATCCTATGACAATTGGGCCAAAAGCTTCTGAAATATCGATGGGCCGCTCTTTAGAATTTATTGCTTTATGTTTGAATTATCTCTTTATGCTTGGGACCATCATCATTTGGATGCAGTTGGACCTCTTGTCAGAAATGCGAACTGGTTGGGCCATTTAAACTGGGACAGGTTCGTATCCTATGACAATTGGGCCAAAAGTTTCTAAAATTCCAATGGGCCATCATGTGTTTGGGCCCGTTATCATTTGAAGTTGTTTAACCATGTTATCGTAAAGGTGTAAACCTGTTGGGCCTTTTCAACTGGGACAAGTTTTTACTTTGCAATAATGCGATTGAAGCTTTAAAATGGTAAGGGGTTGCTTTATATGTTCCATGCATCACACGTATCTCATGCATCTCATGCATACACCCATCATGTTAACTCTCTTGTGTCTTAAGAGCCATCATAGATATCCGTTGGGTTAGGGAAAATGGAAGACTTATTAAAAGGCCAATAGCAAACATGAGCGAATCAGAGAATGAAACATCTCGTATGGATCAGTTTGAAACCAATCTCACCAAGGTTACTGAACAGTTGCAAGCCTTGACTACTGCTATGGCTAATATGGTTGTGCCTCGTACTGGGGGAAACTCTGAGAATGAGAGGTGTGAAGACCCTCCGACTAGATTGAATGATGATATCCCGGGTTTTGATGATGATATGGCTGAATATGCTACGGGGAAAATGGCAGGGTCTCAAACTAAACTGCAGAAACTCCGAGATCAGGTAGAGTCGGTTACCTGTAAAATGATGGGCAAGCACAAAGACCTGTTGGATTATAAGGCAATGAGGTTTGAGGAACAGTTGCCATCTCAGTTTAAAATGCCGGATATAGCCAAGTTTAATGGGAACGGGGACCCAAGGGTCCATCTCCGGCAGTATGTCTATGTTATAAGTTCCGTGGGCCTGTCAAAACGTCAGGTTTAGAAAATATTTGGGATATCGCTCGAGGGGGAACCCGTGGTATGGTATCATAGCCTGGAGAGGAAGATCAATGGGGATTGTAGGGAACTGGCAGAAGCTTTTCTGAAACAATATGTTACAGACTTGGAGATTGATTTGTCACTCCGTGATTTGGAGAACACCAAGAAGAAGCCGGAAGAAAGCTTCAAAGAGTATATAGACCGCTGGAGAAGCCAGCTTCTAAAGATGCAGACTCGGCCCTCAGAGAAGGACTAGATTAAGATGATTATCAAGAGTACTAAGCCCTCAATCTATGGTAAGTTGAGGAGGATGACCTTCATGATTACTGATTTTCGATAGTTGAGGGAGACTGTCATGGATATTGAAGAAGAAGAAGATGAGAACAGAAAGTTCTATAGCCTGAACAGGAGGCCCATTGGGGGAACATCATGTGCCAAACCTGTTTCTACTGAGATTTCTGCTATCCGGAACCGGCGTTTCTCCGAATTGGGTAGACCCTTGTCTAAGGTATTGGATAAATTAAAGAGACATGGACTTCTGAAACCCCTAGAGACCAAACCACTTCCACACCCCCACCATCGCATCTTAACCTGAACCAGTATTGTCATTTCCACCAACAGAATGGCCATAACACTGACAATTGTGCCCGCCTCCGCCATGAAATCTAGGACCTTATAGACTCCCAAAAAATACCTGATCCCGAAAAAGAACAGTCTAACATACACAAAACCCCCTGCCAAATTATCACTCCGTCCCACCACCAACCTATATGATAAACTCTGGCCTACCCGAAAGCCTTGTCCTCAAATCCTTTGACTACCAAGCCTTTTGCCTGGGAATTTGGGACAGCAACAGCGAAGATGAAACAGAATAGGGAAAGAATTTCTGGAAAGACTTCTCTAGTAGTGATGAAGAGGAAGTGAAGGGGATGACCCGTAGTGGGTATTTTTACAGTAATACTGCAGAAAAGGGCTTAGAAGTGTCGACAAAAGGGAATGAAGTGTCTGAAAATGTAGAGAATGTTGAGGGGGATGCAGTGTTACGTCAGTTGAGGAAGACACTGACACATGTTAGCATCTGGGAATTGTTGTGTTCGTCTCAGGAGCACAGGCGGGCCATGGTTGAGGCCTTGAGCAAGATAGTGGTGATGGAGGATGCCAACCCCGCGATGTTTGTAGGATCAGTGTAAAAGGAAGCTTTGCAGATAATAACCTTTTTTGAGGAGGAACTCCCGGCTGAGGGAAGGAACCATAATAAACCTTTATTCATCAGAGCTGAAGTGAGGGGCAAGAAGACATCTTGTGTGATGGTAGATGATGGCTCATCCATCAATGTGTTTCCATTAAAGATTTTGGTGAATTGGGTATAAAGGCAACGGATCTGGACCCCTCCAGTATGACTATCAAGGCTTATGATGATAGAAAGCGGGGAGTTGAGGGTACCTTTACTGTAGTAGTCAGGGTCGGCCCGATTGAGGATGAAGTTGAGTTCACAGTGCTGGATATCCCAGCTACTTTTGCTTTGTTGTTGGGAAGGCCTTGGTTTCAGAAGCTTGGGGGCGTACCCTCCACTCTACATCAGGTTATTAAGTTCCCGTATGGGGGAGAGATTGTCACCATCCGAGCTGAGGTAGATAATGTTGTGCCTGCTTTGGAAATACAACCTTTCACAAGGTTCCAAGTGTTGGCAACTTTTGAGGAGATGGTGGATCCTAGGGTGGCTAGGATCATGGAAAAGATGAAGTTTGAGCCGGGTAAAGGTTCAACATTGCCGAACTTTAAGGGACAGACTACCTGAGAGGGTTGTGATACATGTCTGATGAGGATAAGCCAAAAGCCAATAAGAAAGGGTTGAAGCTGATAGAATGCTTTGTGAAGGCAACGAGATATCAGAGAGAACCTGAACCGATAGAAGTCAATGGGATCGTGGTGCCCAGATTTGAGATCTTTCAGGATGTGTTGGGTAAGAAGTCACTGGCATCAGAAATTGTGAAGAAGGAAGAAGAGAAATGTGAAGAAGAGCTGATGAAACTGGATAGTCTGACCTTTGAGGAGAATAAAGAAACCGAGGAAGACCCAGTTGTGGGAGATGAAGCATCAGTGGAAGATGAATATGTTTATCTCTCTGATTTATTTGAATGTATTCATGCATCTACTAGCAATAAAGACAATCATTTTTCTTACTCGTCTGAGTCTCTCCCTTTCAATTTGCATGACTTGAGTATATTTGATATCAGTTCCACAAGAACAAATGCATTCAACCTTGGTACGCCAGTGAGCCCCAAGGAAATTCTAATTGCAAGTGAGGTTACCTCTGAGGAGTGGGAGAAATTAGAAGAAGTATTAGCCAAATATGCCAAAATGTTTGCTTGGTCCTATGAGGACATGCCTGGAGTAGACAGAAGCATCGCCCAACATACAATTCCAACTTATCCGAATATGAGGCCAGTGAAACAGAAACTCCGATGGATGAGGCCTGAGTGGGCTGAGAAGATCAGGGAAGAAGTCAAGAAACAGATAGATGTAGGATTCCTGGAAGTAGTGAAGTATCCTGAGTGGTTGGCGAATATTATGCCGGTGCCAAAGAAAGACGGGAATGTCAGAATGTTTGTGGATTACAGAGATCTTAACAAAGCTTGCCCGAAAGATGATTTTTATTTACCTTATATAGATGTGCTAGTTGACAGTGCGACTTAATCTGCCATGTATTCATTTGCAGACGGGTTTTTAGGATACAATCAGGTTCTCATGGCTGAAGAAGACAAGCACAAGACGACATTGTCACCAAGTGAGGCACATATTGTTACAAGGTAATGCCATTTGGGCTCAAGAATGCAGAAGCTACTTATCAGCAGATGGCCACTACGCTATTCCACAATTTGATGCACAAAGAGATTGAAGTGTATGTTGATGACATGATGGTGAAATCAGAGACAAGAAGTGGGCATATAGAAGCACTGGAGAAGTTCCTTCAGAGGGTTGACAAATACAACTTGCGGCTGAATCCCAAGAAATGTGTGTTTGGGGTAACATTAGGAAATTTGCTGGGACATACAATGGGAATGGGAGGAATAGAGGTAGACTCTGAGAAAAACAAAGCAATCACAGATATGCCAGCACCGAAGACTGAGAAGGAAGTCAGATCATTCCTCGGGAAAATTCAGTACATCAGTCGGTTCATCGCCAAGTTGACGTCAATATATGAGCCTATCTTCAAACTGCTGAGAAAAGATCAGCCAGTGAAATGGAATGAGCAATGTCAAGCAGCCTTCGACAAGATCAGAGAGTACTTGGTAGAGCCCCTTGTATTGAAACCTCCGAGACCGGGCAGACCTTTGATATTGTATTTGGACATAAAATAAGAAGCACTGGGGGCAATGATGGTACAGGCAGATGAGACTGTGGTAGAGCATTCAGTCTACTATGTCAGTAAGAAGGTGCTTCCGTATGAAGCCCGATATCAAGAGGTAAAGAAGATCTGTTTGGCAGTGGTATGGAAGTCCAGAAAACTGCGTCAATACTTCCAGTCTTACAAGATCCAGGTGGTAGCCAAAGAAAATCCCTTGAAGTATCTACATTCAGTGCCTTCGCTAGTGGGGAAGTTGGGCATATGGTTAGTGTTGCTGACAGAGTTCGACATTGGGTATCTCACCTCCAAAGTAATCAAAGGGTGAGCCGTAGCAGAGTTCCTGGCATTGTAACCTATTGAAGGGGATCAGTACAAGTTTGAATTCCCATATGAAGAGATCCAAGCAATAACAATCCAAGGGTGGAAAATGTATTTCGACGGAGCAGTGAATTGCAAAGGAGCTGGCATTGGGATCGTGATAGTGACTCCCGAATGAGAGACTTTGCCTATGGCCAAGAGGTTGATGTTCGGAGTAACTAACAACATGGTCGAGTATGAAGCATGTGCTTTTGGATTGACTACATTGGTAGCCTTGAAGGCTGAGAGCATGGAGGTCCACAGAGATTCGATGTTGGTAGTCCGACAGATACGATGAGAGTGGGTATTGAAGGAAGAAAGGTTGAAACCATACCTTTTTCACCTCAGAAAGTTGGCACAGACTATCCTCGATTGTAAGTTTCAGCACTTGCCTCGAGAAGAGAATCAGATGGCAGACGCATTAGCTACACTTGCAGCGACTTGGGAAAATCCAGAGAAGTTAGTGATGAGACCATTAGTACTGACAACAGCAAGCAGACCTGTTTATGAGATAGAAAGAGTTTTGGAAGTGGAGATCGACGACGGGAAACCTTTTAAAGATTCAAATTTTCTACTTTTACATATCATATACGTAACTGTAGAAACTAATGGAACCTTAATTAAATGGATGGACAAGTGTTTCTGGAGCATATCCCCAAGAGTATTGAAACTAATTCGGTAACACTCAATATCAAGCGAATCAAATCATATAAGAATCGATTTCTCCCACTGACCAATTCCATCAAGATAAAATCGTAGAAGAATTATATTTAGTAAGAATCATATTCATTCAATAACCTTAGAACTAATTGCCTTAAATTCATATGTTTGATCATATCAAACATCTTTGAACAATTCAAAGACTCACGATGAATTTTAAAGATATTTTTTTTTTCAAAACTTCAGATGGAATATCTTTGAACCGGTCAAAATATTCTATCCGTGTTTCATCATAAACACGTAAATAAGTCACGACAATTCACTGACTAAGTTACGAATTAAAGAAAACTACCTTAAACAATTTATAATTCATTGAAGTAAATACATCAAATGTATCAGTTTAATAAATTTTCTGGTTCAATGACAATTATTGGTTAAATGAGATTTAATCACATTCCTGAATACAATATTCATTAAATGGATAAGGATATGTGGTGTGATATGGTATCAGACCATCATTTACCATATGTAATAAGCATCTAATACTTAAGTGATAAAATCTCATAAACAATGTTCTAAGTCATTTACCTTACAGAGAACAAGTAATTATCCAATAGTCGCAAGTTCTGATTGTTAGGGATATGTCCTATACCCAACTTGTGGATGGGCTATATATACATGTATTTGTAATATTTTCATTAATTAATAAAATGGAAATCCTTAAAATACATGTCTTACATAACTTATATGAATCATCAACACTGTAATAAAGCCCTTGGAGTAAAAAGATGATGGCTTCCATGCCTTATGAGAATCATTACTCTTAAATGTTCATAGTCATAGTTTTTTGAATAATCTGGGTGTTCACAAAGTGGAGAGACTAGCATGATGATATGATCAGCCCTTAAGAGGGGTAGCCGATCTCATAGGCTACTAGCGGAGATCCGTCCGCTTGGTGTATCACATGGATGTATGAGTTGCTCGTGTCCATCGAATTGACCACCGAAAGTTTTCATATGGAGTGTTTATCCCATGTGTCTCTGTGAGAACTTTCATGTATTGATTATATAACTAGTCCTTAGACTTGAGGTCTTTACAATCTTATGTGTGGATCAAATAACTTTAACATTCTTCTTCCCCGGTTCAAAAGATCCGGTCATAAGGGTATGATTGGGTCATTTGTTAAACACATGAAGTTTGTAAAGATACAATAGAGAATTGCCACTCTCTCGGATAATATTTTCTTATAAGAGTAGTATTCTAGTTCACGGGTTGATTTGTGTGATCAGTATTTGAGACTCTGGCCACAGCGGAAGAATCATGTGAGATTCTTGGGTTAGCACGATTCATGACACTATCAACATCATACATTTGACCATATGGGTAGACACTTTCTGTACCCTAGGTCAATAGGTGGGGATACAGTTAGGCGAGAGACCGTATCATATGTAAATCACATACAAAATGGGTATATATATCTTTCATTCTCATTTGGGGGCCTTGGCATGTAGCTAGATGTCAACCTTGATCATTGAAATCGAACGAACATCTGATCGGAGGATAATTTATGTTTGATTAATTATCACGATTCATTTCATATCCAACTTGAGGGGAACCCAAAAGGTCACACACAACAAAGTCTAAATCAATGGTTAACAGTGCACAGTACATATTTAACAGCATATATGTGTGATTGTAGGAATTGTTCATAAATGGTTCAATGTGTTTAATTATTGAACAGATCATTTATGAGGTTCCATAGTGGCTTATGGATTGGTGAATGGTGATAGGGGCACTTTGGGAATTGGAATAAATAGATAAAAAAAATAAAAAAATTACTATTCATGTGAATAGTAATGTAATGTGAATAGTTAATTTTTTTATTTTTTGTTATTTGTTTTGAATTTCAATTCGGCCTAAACTCTTATTAGGGTTTTATAATCTCATTAAACCACTAAATTAAGATCCAATGGCTAAGATTAAATTGGCTTTTATCGCACATCAGATTCTTAATTAATTTTTTTTGTCTTTGGAGCACTATATAAACCCAAAGAATTCTTCCCAATTTTTGCACCAAACCTTTCATATATTGGGTTTATATATGTGAGCAACTCTAAAGTTTTAAGAGTAAGCCACTGATTTTGAGGATCCTTAAGTCTAATTGACTAGAGGAACCTCGAGTTAAAAGTTTTGAGGTATTTTCTTGGGCTAGCACCAAGGGAAAAATACCCGTACATTTAAGGCGTAGTATTGCCGTTGAGTTTTGGCTTTTGTGTGTGCATCTTTGGAGGCCACATACTTGGGTGGCTCTTTGGAACATGGAAGAGCATGCTGAGTTCGAGAAAAGCTGTAGCTTGGATGGAGGGAGGACTGGAGGAGTCTTCGGTTCAAGTAAGTCTTTTTCTTTCTTTACTTTAATTAGAGTTCTTATGATAGTTAGCATGTTTAGGTTATGTTCTTTGCATGTTTTATGCGTTTTATGCTTAGAATATATAGTAACATGCCTAGGCTTGTAGAATAATAAAAACAAATGGGTCTTGGGCAAAAGGGAAAGCGGCATAATAATTTTAATAAATTTTTATTTTTTCGATGCGTACTCGCGACCGCTTCCCAACAGTGGTATCATCGCGCCGTTTTTGTTTTGATTAGTTCTCACTCATTTGAACTCGAAATTGGGTGTTTAAAAGCTCGTTGGAAAGCTAACACCCTGAATTTAATTTTAGGCAAAGTTTTTCATGATTTGGTTAAGATTTGAATTGTTAAATGGCATTAAAAATTCACGCGTCTGCATAAATATGTGAATAGTAAATTTATTTGAATAAAATAAAATGCAACATCATAATTAATATTAATCAAAGTTATTTAATGCCTAAAATAATTCCAACATATTAAAACTCATATGATTAATGAGTTTATGTATGATTAGAATTGGCCTGATTATTTTAGGGTACAAGCATCTAGAGACTTTCTAAGAAATAGAGAGTGTATTGCTTATCCCTTAGCTAAATAATTATTCCGTGATGAACTTAGAGATTTATTACCTTTAAGGCTAATAAATATAAATCACTTGTTTATAATAAAAGACATTATAAAAGATACAAGTGAGGTGGGACCAAGGCGTTAATAAAACTTTCCAAACTAAAGTTAATTTAACCAAAGGTATTACTAGAGTTAGATATTGATTTGATGTCTTCCTTCACTCACTACCTTTTTATAGCCAAAAGTAAAAGCTGTGAAGACATCTAGATAATCATTTACTCAAAGCTTACCTTAAAACATATTTAAAGTGTTGGACTAATTTGGAGGATCTATTGTTTATTCCTGTCACCAAGGCGATAAGAGCCTAAGAGGTAAGGGTATTTAAGAGAGTTCGCTCCACCCTCATTCTGGGGAATTTTCAATGGAGGAATCCATTTGACAGTTATTCACTTAAACTTGCTAAAATCCTCAATAATAATTTAAGTCTAAAATTTGCCTCCCATTGTAAAGTATAGACCAAAAAGGCTTAAACCGTATTGGCAGGACTAGGCTTTACCAGACTGACCAATACCAATTTGTCCCTAAATCGTACTATTGACAATGGTTTGACTTTTCTGAGTCATAAGACGCAGTGACCCTTAGGCGTGGTCTTATAACTTAGTGGAAAAGATTGGGTGTCCACAAGGACTAGCATAAGCTATGGCATGTTTGATTGCCCAACCCAATGATAAAGGAATTGTGATTTATATCATAAATGGTTGGGAACCTATCTAATTATCATATTTTATAACGATCGGCCCTAGTCGGAGTTATGAAATGATATAATAGGATCCTTGCCCACAAGAAATCCATCATATTGGGGTTGATGCGATTTGCTTAAAATTTTAAAATAATTGAGTGGGAGCAACTTCATAATTAAAAGCCCATGTTATTATGAACATATTAATGAAAACATATTCCTAATTTTAACATTCTCTCTTAATAGGTGGGTTAAAATATTTCACAAACATTCAAATGGAAAATAGAGTATCACTTTGTTCCATCCTTGATGAGCATAAGCTCAAATGGGACAACTACAATGACTAATTTAGAAACCTTAAAATTATTTTACGACAAGAATATATTTTATATGTTCTTGAAAGACCATTTGCCTCTGAACCCGTAGAAGATGCTGACCAAAATACATTCGATGCTTGGAAGAAACACGTCGATAATGATGAGCAAGCAGTTTGCATAATGCTTGGCTCTATGTCGGACGAAATTCAGAAAGCTCACGAAGATATAGATGCTCAAACCATCATCTTTCACTTGAAGGAGTTGTATGCAACTTCCGTTCATACCGTGAGATTCCAAGTGTCATGTGCCTTATTCCAAACAAGGTATAAGGCAAGATCTGTTAGTGGACATGTGCTTAAGATGATTGGCCACATTGAAAAATTGGCCAACCTCGGGTTCATCATGGATCATGAGATATTTCAGGATCTAATTCTTCAGTCATTACTAAAGAATTCTCTAACTTTATTATGCAGATTCATCTGTCTGATAAAGAATCTATTTTAGCATAATTGCACAATCTGATAAAGCAAGCAGAGAAGGACTTGAAACCGGAGCTTAAAACCTCCGTCATGCTTACGGATACGGACCTGAAGCCACAAGGCCCAAAGAAAAATAAGGCCAAGGCCAAGGCTCCAGATCACCAAAAGCCCAATGGTAAGGTAGAGAAGAAAAAAAGAAAAGGGAAATGTTTCTTTTGTGGAAAGAATGGTCATTGGAAGAAAGACTGCAAATCCTTGAAAGCCAAGTAAGCTAGGGAAGCCCAATGCTTCAGGTATGTTGTATATGATTGAACTATATTCTCAAAACTCTGAACCTTCTACTTGGGTGCTTGATATCGGTTGTGGGACTCACTTGTGTAACAATGTCCAGGGCCTGAGAAATAGTAGAAGACTCCGTCATGGGGAGGTTGACTTACGCATGGTAATGGAGAAAAACTGGCTGCATTGTGCGTGGGGACTTATTCATTAGTTTTGCCTAATGGTTTAGTTTTAGACTTAGAAGATTGTGTTTATGTACCTTCTCTAGTAAAGAACATCATTTCAATTTCTTCTTTATGTAATAAAGGCTTTTCATGTCCAATAAGTTGTAATGAATGTTCTATTTATTTCAATGAAATAAAATATGGAGATGGTATTTTGAATAATGGTATCTATGTCTTACAAACTAAAAAAGAATGTTCAACATCTAATATATACAATGTTAACTCGAATAATCTCAATGAATCACTTCTATGGCACAGTCACTTAGGTCATATCAATGAAACAAAATTAACTAAGCTAAATAAGGATATGTATTTCAAATCCTTCAAATATAAACCTTATGGAACTTCTGAGTCTTGATTACTTGGTAAAATGACCAAATTACCCTTCAAAGGTAAATGGCAGCGTGCAGCGGATACATTAGAACTCATACACTCTGATGTATGCGGACCAATGTTAGTCACCACTAGAGGTGGATTCTCCTACTTCATTACCTTTTATCGATGATCATTCGCGATATGGGTATGTGTACCTTATGCGGTAAAAATCTGAAGCCTTTGAGAAATTCAAAGACTTCAAAGTTGAAGTAGAAAACCAGCTTAATAAAAGTATTAAGTCACTAAGGTCTGACCGAGGTGGTGAATACTTAAGCAACGAATTTCAAGATTACTTGAGAGAAAATGGCATTGTTTCCCAGTGGACTCCTCCGGGAACTCCACAGCATAATAGGGTCTCCGAAATGAGAAATCGGACATTATTAGATATGGTCCGATCAATGATGCCAAACACGGATCTACCTCTTTCATTTTGGGGTCTTGCTTTAGAAACTACAACACTACTACTAAACCAAGTTCCTTCCAAGACTGTTAGTCAAACACCATATGAGTTATGATCTGGGAAACGTCCTAGTCTTAGTTATCTAAGGGTTTGGGGATGTGACGCATATGTCAAGCTCACACAAACTAACAAATTGGATGATAGGGCAGTTAAATGTAAGTTTGTAGGATATGTCTTGAACTCAAGAGCATATGTGTTCTACGGTCTCAAATGAACAAAGAACATTTGTCTCACGAAATGCTAAATTTCTAGAGAATGAATTCCTTCTCAAGAAATATAGTGGGAGTAGACTTGACCTCGATGAGGTACGAGAAAAAAAAAACTAACATAGAACTAAACCCCAGGCCCCTCAAAAGAGCAGCGATGAAACAACCACAAGGTTATGAACTCAAAAGGTCTGGTAGGGAAAGACATGAGCCTGAAAGATATGGTTTCCATATTGATGAGGAACATGATCAAGTCATTGATAATGACGATCCCACCAGTTATGATGAAGCAATGCGTGACATTGATTCAGTCAAGTGGCTTGAGGCCATGAAATCCGAAATAGACTCTATGTATCAGAATCAAGTCTGAGACTTGGTAGATGCACCTGAAGGGATAAAACCCATAGGCTACAAGTGGATTTACAAGCGTAAAACTGATGCAGTAGGTAACATCCAAACCTATAAGGCTAGGTTGGTGGCGAAATGTTATAGACAAATCCAAGGAATTGACTATGAGGAAACCTTCTTACATGTTGCAATGACAAAGTCCATTCAAATTTTACTGGCACTAGCTGCACACTTTGATTATGAGATTTGGGAGATGGATGTCAAAATAGATTTCCTTAATGGGAACCTCGTAGAGGAATTCTATATGACACAACCTGATGGGTTTGCATCTAAGGATGATCATAATAAAGTATGCAAGCTTAAACGATCCATTTATGAACTCAAGCAAGCCTCCAGAAGTTGGAATATACGATTTGATGAGACAATCAAAGAATTTGACTTCATTAAAAATGTAGACGAGCCTTGTTTTTATAGGAAAAGTAGTGGGAGTGTTGTTGTATTTCTTGTATTATATGTCGATGACAGATTAATCATCGGGAATGATATTCTCATGATGCAATCCACCAAGCAATGGTTATCTCAAAATTTCTCCATGAAAGATTTGAGAGAAGCAGCCTACATCCTCAGCATTAAGATATACCGTAATAGATCTAAGAGGTTGTTAGAACTTTCTCAATCTACATACTGTTGGAGATTCTAAGCATCCCAAGATCAATAAACAAGCATGAACATGTGTGAATACAACGAGGGAGTTGCGGAATACTCACATCAAACGGTTGAGCGACGCTTTGACGAATAAAAATTTCTTTTCTGCTCACCAAGGCTCACGGCAGTGAGCAGTCCACTGCTTCTCCATTTTCAGTTTTGGATCAACATCGTCAAGCTCCAAGCTTCGTGATTTGATTCCCGGATCATGGGTGGACTTCCCTATCACCTTCACATGTCTCTCGGGGTGCTAGCTCTCATGATTTTTGCCATAAAAATCAAACACTTGCTTCATTTTTCCTTCAAGACTCACGGCAGTTCACTACCAAGAACAAAAGAAAAACACTGCCCCAAGGGCGTGAGATGAATAAGAGAATGAAGGAGAGAGAGAGATAAAATGTGTTAAGTTAAATTGGTAATTGATTTCTAAAATCAAATACATAATTTTGGTTCCAAAAGTCAAAGCAATTAATGCTCACAAATGCCAACCACACATATCACTCAATCACATCAATCACAAGTTGTCAAGTCACATCACTCAAAGTGACAAGTGATTTGACGTTTGATGCGACTAATGATTAGATGTTTGATTTGACTTCTATACCGCACTCAAATTCGAAATACGAATACGCTCGCAAATAATCCCGGGCTCGAGTTTGCTAATTCCAAATTAATGAATTTTTCGTTGCGTCGTAATTAAATGATTACACGTAGCGAAGTCACTATTCACGTCGCTAACGAATTAATTCTAAATTAACTCGTTCGCCCGAATTAAAATCTAATTTCAATTCCACATCGAAATCCAATTTCGTTTAATATATCGAATATATTAATTAATCGATTAATTCTAAATTAATCGTTATCTCTCTTTAAATGATATTTTATCCCAGATAAAATATCTCCGCAATTAATCCCAGATTAATTTTCTCTCTCATCTTATTAATCCCAGATTAATTAAAAGTGTGAGTCATACGTCATCGATGAATCTTTGGGAAGCTACCCATGAGATCCCCGGATATGTTGGCAGTAAATTCGGTCGTTAGACTATCCGAACACGTAAGTACCTAGTACTACGCTTTACCGATTTACAAGACAAGGTTGGCTTATAGCAAAGCGCCATGCCTTCCCAATTCTCCAGAAATATCCTTACATGAATAAAGGATCTATATCAGGTGTAGTATATGTAGTATTGCGTATTTCGATCCAGTATCGGATGATCACATGCAAGGCCTGGGGCTGGTACAGTGTCTGCCCCGTACGAAGCACATATCAGATTACTAACAACTAGTCTCTTTAATATCGGATAATCATGACTAAGTCATATTATCCTGACGGTTGCAACCTTTTTAGAGAACCAGTTCTGTATCCCTACGCGGTCATCATCTCCATATGACTGGAGTGACACTTCCGTCTTGATATCACACCCAACACACTACGATTCTCAATATACCCAGCATTGGCGTACACAGAACCTGTTAAATCCCTGGACGACCGCAACCAAAGTATATTGATTGTCGCAAGTATTAGCGGTGGAAGTCTCAGGTTAAGACCAAATACACCTACCCTGATTTCAGATTTCCATAGACACATAGTCATACTACCAATGGAATTCCGAGGGGGTCTATCCAGAGCAAAGTTGTTTCCCGTACCATCGGTAAAACACGACCTCCTATTACACTTGCATGAGTATCCTATACCCAAATATATGAGAACTATGTCGTTGTGCCCTCACAACGAGCACAAGTGTAATACTATTCTTTTACGCATTCATTGATGTCCAATCTCGATAATGCTCTGACTAGGGATATGTAATGATTTATCCTTCATGGATTGATACTTTCTCATATCATTCTCAATCCAGGAACAAATCATAGGGACCTCCTATCATTTATACATCTAGGTGATCTAATCACAAATGATAAGAGTACAATCTCATTTGTCACATAGTTAATTTGTACAACAACACCATGATCTGTACAAATAGTGACGCTATGAGTCATAATTGTCCAAGAATCTCCCACTTGGCCTATAGCCAGTCACTCGAGTGTCTAACACTCGAACTATGTACGGTTGGCTCAAATTGCTGAGAAAAGGTTTCGTCAGCGGATATTCATGATTATCATCTGATGCGATTTATTCGATCATCACATCGCTATGATGTATGATCCAAACGAATCAGATGAACATCGAAGTATATATCTGGATCGTTGATGAGACCATTAATTCTTTAGCCTTGCTGACGCATGGCTCAGCTGCTAACAGAACTATATCTAATCTAATTAGATTTGTTATCGACCCAAATGGCTTCTATTGTCGCTTCAGCAAGATTTGTCAGCTGTAACAATAACCTGTATTTGTTGTTTATTCGGTAATCATATCTTGCTTGGAAGATTTTCAGCTCATTGTTCCGTTATTCAAACTGTATAGTACCATTTGCGACTTATAGTCATTTTATCGGTTTAGGAAACTTACAGTAGTGATCCTAGTCACTTCAGTTCTCATTCTCCATAGATTAAGTCAAAATCCTTAGATCTCTAAGATACTAAGTATGTTCTTAACTTCAATCCAGTGACTATCACTCGGATTGTCCTGTTTGTGAATCCATATGCTCAAAGCGGATGAGACACCAAGTCGCGTACAATGTTTTTTCAATGTATGGTTTCTCGGAGAGTTTTCTCGAAAGCCAAGCTTTCACCGATAATTATTATAGGAATATCACTTCCAAGAAATGACATATTATCATTATTTATAGGACAGCCACTGTCAGTGCGCTCCCACTAACCCTCTTATATACACAATAATCATTTTTGTTTTGAATTAAATCATAGACCATTATGATTACATCAAAATGATTATTCCAAGAACCTATGCTTGCTTCAATCCAAACATGGATCGAATAACCTGCAAACCTTGTTTTCTTGTTATGGTACGACAAAACCGATAGGATGTTGTAAACATCCTCCAAAAGGTTTCCTTTTCAGGAAAGCGATTTTCCCGCAAAGCTGTCATATTTCATAAATGAAACACGCATCTTTAGCAAGCATTATCCAAATGGATTTACCGTGGCAACAGTTAAAAGGTTGAATCGTAATCAACACAATGTTGATAACGATACCTTTCCGCTACAAGCCTAGCTTAGTACGTTGGTATGTTGCTTTCCATGTATGTCTTCCTTGAAGACTAATATAGTACCAATAGGCACAATATCTTGCGGTACATCAACTAGTATCCAAACTAAGTTGATATACATTGAATCCATTTCGGATATCATGGCACTTTGCCATAATAGGGAGTCGATACCTTGTATCACTTCCTCATACGTAGTCAGTTGGTATTCCTCAATAAGATAGACATCTTTATGAGGTGAGATCAAAAACCCATACCCCAGGTTGTTTTCTGACTCTCTCCGATCTACCCGGTTATTGTGTATTCGAAGATTAATGGTATAGTTTCATCCTTGATGAACTATTTATGTTCCATTAAGAATCGGTGCCTGGTATAGTATTACTCCAATTTTCATCGAGTTTTACTATCCTCCCACTTACCACTGCATATCGGTTATTCCTCTTAGGAAAAACGCATGGCGAGCAACAATCTAATTGTTCTCTGGTGAGATGTATAAGTACAATACTTATGGTATCCCTAGGATAACCTACATTTGGCACTTGTCCGTTTGAGTTCTAGTTTGGTATCATCCAAACATATGCCTAGCATACCCAAATATTTAGGAATGAGAAACCTGATTTCTTTCCTGTTCATATCTAATATGAAGTCTGTCAAACAGATTCTTATGGAACCTTATTCAAAATAAGTTCTTGCACTGTTAAAGCTTATCCGTTGAAGGAAATGGTAGCTCAGAGCGACCCATGATTAACCTTATCATGTCCAAAAAAATTTGGTTACTCAGTTCGGACACACAGTCATATTGAAGTGTTCCGAGAGGAGTCATCATTTGAAAGAATAATATACTCTTTCAAGTATCTGAGAAACTTATTTCATAAGTATTTTCCATTACGGTCTTACCGTGACGGTTTAATACTATAACCGATCTGTTTGTCTATTTCGTGTCGAAACTTTAAAAGTTTCTGATTTGTGTTCTTCAAAAGAAACACATAATCAAAACGCGATGCCACATCCGTAAAGGTCACGAAATATTCATATCCACCTCTAGCCTAGCTAGACATGGGCCCATTTGCTTCACTATGAACTAGGGCTAACAGATCAGTGGCATTTACACTTTTACCAAGTAAATAGTGTTATAGGCACTTTGCCCAATAAACTAGATTCGTAGACTTTATTTGAATTGAATCAAATATGTCCTAGTACACACTCTTCAAAAGTGTGGATATACAATTCTTGTTTAATTGTGTCCCAGACAACAATGCCACAAATTAGTTTCTGCTGATCAAATCAGTTTGAGCTATATGTTTTTCATGTTATATGTTGAGATTTTATTTATATTAAAAATATAAATTATGTTATTCACATCTAATGTGTTTATCTCAATATCATCTTTATATAATAAAACACTTTAGTGTTCTAAAATATAAAGGTTCACCCGCAGCGGGTTAAACACTGATATACAGATAATGTATCTAGTCAAACTAGTTACATTATAACAGTTTCCTAATTTAGTACACAATCAAATGGTAGTTCCTAAACTTAGGTATCTACGATTAAAACAGCGACTTTCGTCCCGTTTCCAATTCGCAGATTAATGTCAATTGAAGTCAGTATCCTGTTCAAAACAGATTCTGAACATCAATTGACTGGTGCAAACACACGCGTATAACGCAAACGCATGTATCGTTCAAGTAGTATAAAAATATCGATCCTACGAGGACTTAATTCCTACTGTTGTTATTAATTGTTGAATCTATTTATTTACAAATATCTAATTAAAGGGAGAATGGAATTGATTGCTTGATTGATTTGGTTGATTGTAGATTTGCTAAATAAATAAATAAAAAGATAAAAGAAAATACTAATAAAAGACACAAAGATTTAAGGTTGTGATTTCTTTTAATATCATTTTAAAGATGAAGTTGTTATCTTAAAGTTGGGTAATATATTGATTTATTAACCTGAAACACTAAATTATGTGTAAGCCTATGTCGATGGTCAGACACAAATACCCAGTTTAACCTAATTGAACCATATGTCTATGTCAACCAAATTATCTGGATTCATTAAGTTTAAGTTCCAATTATGGCTAGCCCCGCCCGACAGGTATATTCCTATCATGTAAGGAAATTTATTGAAGGGTTATCTATCCTCAAGGAAGATCGTGGGCTATTGAGTCTAAGGCTGAAACCTAAAATCCCTATGTCTAGTTCATTTTAGATTTACCACATCAATCTTATTGGTGATCAGACAACAAGAAGCATTAAGATTAAGACTCAATAAATAAATCAATATAATACCCAAACTATAATTAAACCCCTTATAAACTGGTGATAGTAAAAGTCATCACAACCTCAGATAACTAACACATAATTAAGGTTAGTAAAAACTTAAAAGTAAAAGACATAAAGTAAAAGCTGAAAAGTAAAATAAAATAATATGCTAAGGTAAAAGGAATTACTTTTACTACTACTAATTTAGATATCTCCCATAAAATAATATATAAACTTGTGATAATATTACCAACCGACCAATCTGGCGGTATCCTGATTAAGTCAAATTAAGTCCAACCAGCCATTAAGGCGGAACCAAAAATAAATTTACCAACCGACCAATCTGGCGGTATCCTTGATTAGTCAGATTTAAACCAGATTAAAATTAAATTACCAACCTACCAATATAGCGGTATCCTTTTTAAGTCAATATTTTAAATAGTGAATATATTATCTTTAAGGGAGATTAATCTAAATAGTAACAGTAAAAGAATTACCTTTCACCCTAGCTGGGGAAGTTACATCATCATGGTGAATAGTAAAAACTGTAAAAAGTAAAAATTAAATTACTATTATTACAAAACGTAATTAAAATTATTTACAAAACTAAAAATTAAAAAACTAAGAAAACTAAAAGAAGAGAGAGAAACTCTCTCTTTAGAGAGAATTGAAGAGAGAGAGAAGTGTGCCGAATTCTGAAATCTGAATATGAATTTATAGGCAAAATTCGGTTTCCAGCGTCGCGACGCGGGATTAGTGAAACGTGGCCAATTCTCTACTTGACACGTGCGATTCGGATAAGAGGATAAAGCGACATATGGCGAGGCGGCTAAGACTCAATTATTATGCTGACGTGGGGATGACGTGGCGCTGACGTGGCAAGGCAGCTGAGATCAATTGTCGGCACCGTAGGATTGCGACACGTGTCGCTCTGTGATTGGCTGATGATGACGTGGCATGTTGACTCGGTTGACCTGCTGACGTGGATGATGACGTGGCATGACGCGTGGAAAAGTTGACTCGTTGACCGATGACGTGGCGCTGACATAGGATGACACGTGGCACACATGGAAATTGTGAGTGTCGGCCCCGTAGGATGATGACACGTGACGCACATTAGCAGATCTGTTGTGATGGTGACACGTGGCTCGGCGCACGTTAGCAAAGTCAAACTTCTCAAATTCTGACCCGTTGACCCGGCGCACGTTAGCAGATTCGGTGCACACGGGGCGTCGCGACTCTGAAGGTACGGGCGTCGCGACGCGCAAAAGACCAAAATATCCATGCTGACGTATTTTTGTCCGGTTTTGCCCCAAATTGCCATCCAAACTTTATTTATCTGCAAAATAACAACAAAACTCATCAAAACGTTCATAAATCTCGAGAAACAATACAAAACCTTAGGTCAAATGAGTGAAAAATAGTGATATAAATACCACTCATCATCAATATATATATATATGTCACACTAAGTATCTAAAATCCAATTTTAATACTAGTAGTGAATATATTTATGACAAACATATTTGAAGTCAGAGCCTTGCTCGTCTTCAATTCCATCATGTCTGCTTTGTCCAAACGGCAGTCACGCTTTCGCGATCCCGTTTGCCACAATTAAGCAGACATTTTGGGATATGTCATTTATCTTCCTAAAAGATTATAATGATTTTGCCTTTACCCTTTTCAACACTCCAGAAGCCTTTGGCCAAGCCTTGGCCTTCTAGAATATCGAAGTAAGGTGCGCCTTTGCGCTACTTGCCTTATTGCAAATTTTGACTTTGTCTCATTGAGAATAGTCATTAACTCTCCAAGAGTTATTATTGAAATTTAGTACTTCTAAGATCTAAAATAGATTCTTTGAAGATCCTTCAATTTCATTATCATACTTTAAGGATCTAATCCTTAGTTCTGATTCAGAAATTAAGGAGTCTACTGTGACAAGCTAAATGGATTAAGCACTAAAGTTATCATCACATAAATCTTCCAAAGATTATGCTCTACTATTTGCTTAATTCCGGGCTTAGGCTTAATATATTATTTTATCAAATAAAATAACTTATTATTTTCCAGGACCATCCTGAAATTTATTCCTAATTTGAAAATTAAACCATTTAAATACATTTTCCCTAGGATTATGTTTTAAATGTCAATCTTTCAATTTTATCTTGATTTTAATAGTCCAACTATTTAATCAACGATTAAGAATGCGGGCTCCGGCTGCCAAATCAACCCTATTTTGCCTGGATGTTGGCCGAGATGGAGATCGCCCCTGCCAACTGAGTCTAAATAGTTGGAGGATTTTGGCCGGGTTGTATGTAGCTTGGCATCGGGCGGGACTTGGCGAACCTTCTTTTGAAGAGGTGAAGAGGTTATATTGGTTGAAGGCCAACCCAAAGACTTACCACGGTTGGTACTACCTTTCTGCTTATGATAGTTCGTCAAACGTCGTCCAAAAACTCCCTGACTCCAATAAGAATTTCAAAGATCTTTGGTTCTGGGCCACTGGAGATTGGGGATGGACCCTGAGGTCGGATGAAGGGGAGATCTTGGTACCGGATATCTTTAGGGCGGGAGGTTAGGAGATTAACCTTTAGCTTTTCTTCCCTTAGTTTTTTTTGTTGGGATTCTTACCTCTTTTCTTCTATTCCTCCTAGCCTGTTGGAGGGATGCTCCCAAGGTTTCCCATCAGGTCCGGAAGCGGGTATTCTGGGCTCGGCGGTATGCCGCTCTTCAGAGGGAGTTGGTGAATGATATGGCCTTTGCTGAGTCTGGCCTAATTCGGGTTGTTCCTCCAAAAATCCCAGGTCGGATAGGTAGATCTGTTACTGTTTTTTCTGACTGTTTCTTCTGCTCTCCTTGTCTTTAGAAGAAAATAATTTTTATGATTTTACCAAGGTTTCGTACTGATCATGCCTTTTGCCTTTTGCTCATACAGGTATGTCGAAGAGGGCGAAGTACCTTGAGTGGTTGGCCGGTACCATGAAGAAGGCTGGTCATGATGAAACTGGAACCTCCCGGGCACAGCCTGAGTCTGCTGACGCTGGGAGGGTGTCTCAAGGGAAGGTTCAGCCGGCTGCTCGGGGTCTATCTTCTTCCTCTGGTGCGCAGTTATCAGGATCTGCTCGGCTGGTCAGTCCGCCGAAGCCTTTCAGGAAGAGGAGGCGTTAGTTCGGGGTAGAGGAGACTGAGCTGGTTCAAGAGATGGAGGAGGAGCCCGTCCCGAGCAAGAGGAAGGAGGCCCGTCGGGGGAAAAAATCGTCTGAGAGCTCCTCCAAGAAGCGAAAAGGTGCTGTGATCATTGGTGTGGAAGATTTAGGGGAAGACATCCTGGAGGCTACTTCCCATCTAGTGTCGGCCTTTAATGAACTGGCCGAGGTGATTCCCCCGGAGGAGGTTTCAAGATATGATGATTTCTCTCATAAGGCGTTGGTGATAGAGATGAGCTCTCAGATGGCGAAGGTAGTTACTCTTTTCCCTTCTGATTTCGGGTCTTTGCTTTCTTGTCTCACATTTTGATTTATTTGTTTTGTGTGGGCAGGCTACTTACCTTATGGCCAAAAATAAGGACCTCCTATTGAGTTTACTGTCTGAGGGTGGTCAGGCCCAGAGACTTCAGAATCGCCTTACAGAGGTGGAGGCCAAACTGGCCGAAAGGGAGGAGGTGATAAAGAATCAGGAGCTGACTGCGATCGAGACCTTCAAAACAAATAAGGCTCTTAAGGCTACTGCTGCGCTGGAGCGAAAACTTGCTGATACTGCTAGGGAGGACTTGAAGGCCGCCCAATCTGAGATTGACATTTTGAAAGTGAAGGTGTCCAGTGCTGAGGCCAAACTGAAGGCTAATAACAAACAAATGGTACATGCTCGGGATGATCTTGAGAGAAAAGAGGCTGAACTTGAGGTCGAGAAGGATGCTATCCGCCTTGAAGGGGTTAGTGATTGTACTGAAATGATACCGATGGTACTGCCTGGTCTGAATATAGATCCTATCTACGCGGCCATCAGATTTTGCAAGAGGGAAATGTCCGAGGAGGAGTTCCATCAGTGGCTTCCTTCTTCCTCTGAAGTGGTGGCTGACCCCGAGCCGATCTCAATCGTCCCTGTTTCCCATGCTTCTTATGATAGCACACATGTGGCCCCTGCTCCGGAAGAGGACTGTCCAGAGATCCCTCTAGCTTTCGAGACCGAGCATGTTGAGGATCCACCTGCCGTTGATGTGGACGCTGCTGCCCCTTCTTTTGAGACCGCGCCGATCCTTCCATCTCACGCTGCTGCCCCTTCTTTCAAGCTGACCCATCCATCTTCTATTGCGAAAGAGAGTTCTCTTGCCCCTGCGAGGGCTGATTGTTGAGGGGTGACCCGAACGGGGCCCTATGTACACTTGTTTTTTTGTTTGTAATAACACTTCATATCTTTTTTTTTGAATATATATATATGTGCTTTCTTTCTCTCCTCTTTTTTTTTGTTTTATTTCGCTCTTCATGTTTCCCTCCGAATCATTTTGAGACCTCTCCGTGGGGACAATATGAGCGGAATGGACGTAATCTGACCCTGAGTAGTAAGAAACATTTGGCTTTGGTGGAATCGGTGGGACATAACCCGGCCCCGATCTGAGGGAAGCACTAGGCTCCGGGGGGAATATTACGTCCCCAGTTTAAAGAACACCGACTCGGTGGGACGTAACCCGACCCCAAGCTGTATGGAGCACTTGGCCCTAAGGGAATGTTTCGTCCCCAGTCAAAAGATAGATTCGGTGGGGTGTGGCCCGACCCCGAGCTGTATAACCAAGTGGCCTTGGTGGAACGAAATCCAGCCCCGAGTTGAATAACTGAATGGCCTCGGCGGAACGTAATCCAGCCCCGAGCCGACTAATCAAGTGGCCTTGGCGGAACGAATCCAGCACCGAGTCGACTAACCACATGGCCTCGGCGGAACGAATCCAGCCCCGAGCTCTGGTTAATCCTTGGGATTTATTCAGATGGGAAGTGTATCCATCTTTGAAACCCTGTCGAATCTGACTTAAGCGTCCCCTTGTCCGACCGACAAAAAAATAAAAACAAAACTTTCGAAAATAAAATTAGAAGGTGGGGGTGACTTAGCACTTGGCCCAAAGCAAAATTTTTCACAAGCGTAAACAACAGCACGGATCCCTTAAAATAGCGTCTTGTCCGAGGTTTCCAGAACACAATTCTGAATCTTTACATTCAGTGTCCCGGCGAACCAGGATTTGGATCAGAGAGCATTTGAATGGTAAGGGCACATCCTCTACATGTTGGGTCACTGTGGAGCCTGTGTATTGTACGAGGGCTCCTCCTTACCACGCTGGAGCAGGCACACGCTACAGGGGCACAACGCATCCCCGTGATACGCCTCTCTTGGATCCAAATGATGAATGGATCAAAGAGTGTCCGGGATGCTAAGGGTATATTCCTCCTTAGGTCCGGCATCACTGGAGCTAGCAATCGTCACGGGGGCATCATCATCCCCTGTTCTATGCTTTCCCACGGATCTGTTACATCGGGTAAAAAGAGTGCTCGACACATTAAGGGCATGTTCCTCCTTATATTCGGTAACATTTGGAGCAGGCAATCGCCACAGGGGTATCATCTCTCCCCATGCTATGCTTCTCACGGATCTATAATCTGATTCACCTTCGTCTCTGCTGTTTAATGCTTGTATGGAGTCGATTGATTCTGGTGTGGCTTTGTGCTTCTTTATGGTGGTATCCGGGGTCGGGTAGTTGCGGGTTTTTGTGCTTTTGACCTTGGACTGTTGTGTTGAGTATGTCCCCGGGGTTTTGGATATGGTTTTTGCAAAATTTTATTTTAGAATAACGGGTGAAAAATGAAAGTTCTATTTATATTCGGGGACATACTGCCCTTCTTACAACTTTCTGCGGGTCATTTTGAGAGAGGCTTTGTATTTGAATTTCTGTCCCTTATTGGGTTGCTGCCAAAGAAGAGGAGGAATGGAGAATTTACTGAAAGTATTTTCTCAACATCTCGGCGTTCCATGGCTTTTGTAATCTTGTGTCGTCCAGCTGTTCCAAGAAGTAAGCCCCTGGCCTTACCACCTCTGTGATTTTGTAGGGCCCTTCCCACTTGGCTCCTAGCAAGCCCTCCTCTGGTCGCCGGGGACCTGGATCCCTATTCACTTCTTCTCTGTCTTCATCCTCCTGCCTTTTCCTGGTACCCGTTTTGATGCATAGGGTTTCTTGCGAGAGAGTAGCAAAACAACTGTGGGCTACCTTCTGATTCCCGCATGTAATTCTGATTCCTTCCCGGGTGGGGAATTTTAGCTTCAGATAATAGTAGGACATTGCGGCTTTTGTTTTCATCATGAAAGGCCAGCCGACAATGACTTGGTAGCTGCTCATGTAGTCTACCACTGTGAAATTTATCATGATCGTCCTGGTCCTGGGGTGAGTCCCAATCGTCATGGCTAATTGTATCCTTCCCAGTGGGACGACCGTGGAGCTCCCAAAGCCGTAAAGGGGGGGTGATGTCGTCGGTTAGGGTTGCATATTCCACTCCAAGGCCCTCTAAAGCTTCCTTGGAGATTATGTCTACTGCGATCCCGGGATCTACCAAGATTCTGTCCACTTTTGAACCGCCGATTGTCGCGTTGATTATTAGTGCATCATCATGGAGGAAACTCACCCCTCGTGCATCCTCGTCAGTGAACATTATGGGTACCGACCGACCCCCTTGTAGTGTCAGGGGTCTTTCTGTTCCTAGCACCTCTGCCCATTGAGCTCGGCTATAGTTCTTTCTTGACCGGTTAGAGTCCCCGGCCAGCATACTTCCCCCTGTGATGATGTTCACCTGTCGGTTTCATGCCCTCTGTCTGGCTGCCATGGTTTCATGGTCGATGTAACTATTTAGATATCCATTTCGAGCTAGGTCCTCCATTTGTTCCCGCAGATCTTTGCATTCGTCCGTTGTGTGCCCCCTTAGGTTATGATGTATGCAGTAGGACTTCTGGTTCCTTTTATCTGGGGGGAACCTCCTGAGGTCAGGTTCTATCAAGAGCCCTTTTTTTTCCTGTATCTCCATGATGATTTGTCCCGGTGGTTTGCTCAGGGGAATATATGTTTATTCTTTGACTACATGATTCACCTGGGTCGTGATCCCTCTTTCCTGATCTCTTCGAGGTATCAGCTTGAATTCTTTGGGTTTCGGATTGAATCTTTTGAATTCCTTGTCCGGTCGTCGGGGGGCCTCTGTTCTTGCTGTTCTTTCCCGAATGGCCGTCCCCATTCGGGAGATCTTTTCTTCGCTTTCTACCAAGACGAACTTCCGGGCTACCTCTAGAGCGGTGGCATAATCCGGCGTGTCCTGGATTCTTAGATGAGTCCATAACCTCCCAACCTTTAGGGCTCCCTTTAAGCTTTCTAGGGCTTCTAGGGACTCGTATCCCCCGACTTTATCCCCATATTTAGTACAATTCAGGAACAAAGCCCACAGTCAGCTCAGATCGGGGTTAAAGCCCATATTTAGTACAATTCAGGAACAAAGCCCACAGTCAGCTTAGATCAGGGAGAAAGCCCACATTTAGTACAATTCAGGAACAAAGCCAACAGTCATCTCAGATCGGGGATAAAGCCCATATTTAGTACAATTCAGAAACAAAGCCCACAATCGGCTCAGATCGGGGATAAAGCCCATGTTTAGTACAGTTCGGGGATAAGCCCACCTTCAGCACAGTTCGGGAATACAACCCAGAGGAATAAAGCCCTCTCTCAGCACAGTTCGGGAATATAGCCTAGAAGAATAAAGCCTTCTCTCAGCACAGTTTGGGAACAAAGCCCTACCTTAACATAGTTCGGGAACAAAGCCTAGGGGAATAAAGCCCTATATTGACACAGTTTCAGAATACAGCCCAGAAGAATAAAGCCTTCTCTCGGCACAATTTGGGAACAA
>SKCR01051802.1:0-37938 GCA_019454045.1 Zanthoxylum bungeanum | reverse complement strand
GCAACGATACGGTAATTACTTCATGCCTTGATGTGGAATGCCTTTTCACTGATAATGGAATGTGCAGCAGAGTGAAATTTACACTTTTATTATTTCAGCAGGCAGAGAAGGTGAAGTCTGATGCTCAAAACCAAGGTGGGATGACGCATGAGTCAAAACCTCTCGGCCTAAAATGGGCCCACCCTATTCCAGTACCCGAGACTGGCTGTGTTCTTGTTGCCACGGAAAAGCTTGATGGGATTCACACATTTGAGAGAACTGTTGTTCTCCTACTCAGATCCGGCACCAGACATCCACAAGAAGGGCCATTTGGAGTTGTAATTAACTGTCCACTTCACAAAAAGATCAAACAAATGAAGCCTACAAATAATGAACTAGCAACCACTTTTTCTGATTGTTTTTTGCATTTTGGTGGGCCTTTAGAAGCAAGCATGTTTCTTCTTAAAACAGGGCAGTCAAAGCTTCCTGGGTTTGAAGAGGTTATTCCTGGCCTCTGTTTTGGATCTAGAAACAGTTTGGATGAAGCAGCAGCCCTGGTGAAAAAAGGGGTGCTCAAACCTCAGGATTTCAGATTCTTTGTTGGTTACGCCGGATGGCAGCTGGATCAATTGAGAGAGGAGATTGAATCAGGTTATTGGTGCGTTGCTGCATGTAGCTCAGATTTGATCTGCGGGGCTTCATCAGATACGTCATCGGAGAGTTTGTGGGTAGATATTTTGCAGCTTATGGGCGGTCACTACTCAGAACTGAGCCGGAAGCCTAAGAAAGATATTTAGGTAATTTTTACCCCTAGAATGTATATATCATTCTGGAATGTACAGAAAGTTCACTGGCTTGTTTAGTCAGTTGATCTTTTTTCTTTTTTCTGTTTCTTCTCATAAGAACCTGGCTAGTTAAGTTAGAGTTCATGTAAGTAATAACACTCATATTATCTTATTGTGTGCAAAATAAAATCTTTGTTACATACAATCAAGACTTGAGAGGCTGTACTTGAAAGGAAAATCATGAATCATAGAGCCAAAAGGAATTGATTGGTGGCTTGGCATTTGCTGAATCTGTTGGGAAGGCATTTTGTGTATATAGATTGTTTCATTATGGATTTTATCTTTTTTCCTTTTCTTTTCAGTGGAAGTGCATTTTGCTTCCCTGAATTTTATTTTATTTTTTTAAGTACAGGGGCAGCCTTTGCTGGTACACAAAACGATTCTGAAGACAATATATTGGAAACTTAAAAATACGGGCATAGGTATAGTACCACTAGTATTCTTACCTGGACATTATAAATTTCACCTTTAATGTGATATGGATACCGGAGATACATTAGTAACAAAACTTTTAATTACATGGGAATATGCATCATCTCCATTCATTTAGAGCAAATTCACATTATCTGTTATATGCTATTTAGTTTCATGTACTTCACTTGTTGACTAACTAATCTCGGATTCATTGGAAAGAGCACTGTTCTAAAACACGCTAGGCGCTAGTTGGATAGTAGCGCGATACTTACCGTTTAGGAATTCTGGGAAATTAGGGATTTTCGAAATTACGATTAAATTTGGGAGGAATATGGATAAATTGATCATAGAGAAATATTGTTTGAGTGATTGATAAGGTTCTAAATATTCAATTTGATGAAAAACATTAGAGATTTTTTTCAAATATTAGCGTTTTGGAAAATTAGAGATTTTTAGAAATTTGTGAAATTATGAAAAAAAAAAAAAACTTTAAAATGTTAAGAGAAGCCATCAAACAGTGCAATTTGGGGTTTAATTTTGAAAACTCAAAAAACGGTAGCTATGGCAGCGGCACATTGCGGCTTTTGGTAACCAGAAAATGCCGATTGACCTTCTTTTAACCACCGATTATGCTCCTAGCATAAACGGAACAGTAGAGGAGAGGAGAGGAGAGGAGATGATTCCTTTGTTGCTTTGGTTCTGAGCATACAGTGCAAGTACTGATATTTTACAGTGAGTGCACATATTTTCATCTACCCGACAACTCCTTTCCCCTCTTCTTCTATACAAATCAGATCCCCTCAACCACAAAGTGCAAGTAAATAAAAAGAAAACTATACGCACAGATGCTTGCCAATTTTATCAACTTTGGAACAATTTTTGACTCCAAAATAATCTTTCAGAGCCTCCATTTGCAATCACCAGCTCAATCTTGGGTCAAGCCTCCAGCCCCCACGGCATTTCATGTCCCCGGTATATGATGTGATCGCAAACAACGTTATCTTCCCGGAGAAGTCAACTGCTTTTCCTGGTGAGAATAGTCAGACCCCATGAGGATCCCATGCTAACAAGGCAGCAGAGTCAAAATTCTTGAGAGTTACAGTCCATGTCTTCCATTATGATTTGGCTGACCTGTAACAAAACTGTTGTTGTTTGTTCCAGACTTCTCAAGGCGAGCTTTACGGAAAGCATGTTGTATTTGTCTCTCGTGTTCTTTCAGTATGTCTTCTATGTTTCCCCCAGGAGGCATCAATGGTCCAGAGTAATGAATCCTGTTTTTCTTTGGCACATAACCCTGAAATAACACAATTTCCATGAAGTTCTACTAAATACAAAAGATTTCGACACTAACATGATCACCACAGAAGGATGCAATATTTGGCTTAACAACAATTATCAAAATGCATTAGGTTATATATATGTGTGTGTGTGTGTGTGTGTGTGTGTGTGTGTGAGTTAATCTTTACCGTCTTTGAATCCCTGATGAACACTTTGTCATTTTGTCGAATATTATTGTTAGAGAAGTCTGCTGCTGTCTGAGGCAAATGAGATCTCTGCGTTCTCAACTCTGAACTATTTCTTGAAGAGGCTGTATTCTTATTCCATGATGCGCTTGGGTGAACCACTGTACTAGAATGAGAGTATCCATTCTGCCTACCTACTGTAGGCGGCTCAATCCGGAAGCCAGAAACACTATCCTCCTGGTTACGGAATTTGTGGCTGATGCTAGTGGGTTTCGACTGTCCCGGTGCAATGAACTCTGGTGTTCGGACTGCACTAAAATCTCTCGAACCCCGTCTAACAGATTCAGGTCCATGCCCTTTTATAGCCTCTGCCTTTTGCCTATATAATTAGACACGAGAATGATATTTATTAGCGTCCTTAATAAATTATGACAGGAAATTCTAAATTATGAAAGAATAAGTGTGTCACAGCATACTTTTTTGCTTCCTCATTACGAAGCTTGGCATCTAGTTCCTTGCTCGGAGGGTATTTTGGCAAACTTGATGGATCACAAGGAAGAGGCTCCGTCTTAAAGAACTGAAAAGTTGAACAAAAGATTTAAGAAGAATACTTCAAAATTTGGAAATAAAAACATAAATAATCAAAATGTCTACAAAACGAAACAGTTAGTTTAAATCTGAATTCGAAAAACAACTATTACGAGATTAGATATACTACAGGTAAATAGCAGGGAAAGATGCTTCATATTGCAGATAGAAAGGACAAAAGCACATGTAATTCTCATCACTTGTGAGAAGAATGTTAACAACACTTAAAACCCTTGATTTACCATATGTGCAAGTCAAATGAAATGTACCTCACTTCTTAGTGCTGAAGTAGCTGTTCCCCGATTGTCTGGTTCAATTGCGAGTAGTTTATCAACCAGAGCCAAAGCTGACTGAGGGAAGTTTCTGAATGTCTCGGTAACATTACGCTTGTAAGGGTGCTGAGGTTTGAAACTAGTTGCATGTGCAGATTTTGATTTCCACCAGTAATCCTCAGGGGGCGAGCCACAAAGCTTGAATATCTTATGCATTTGCTCCACCTGTGAATAAATGGAATAATATTGTTATAATCATCTAAATGTGACTTCTGTGTTAAATTATCCAGTTTATTGATGTATATAAGGAGCACAGATTTCAATATGCAAAAAGTTCTTTCTAGTACAGGAAAGAATTTCGTAGAGCGCAATTGATGTGTTTCCTTGTAAAAAATTCATAAGATGATTTAAACATTATTAAGAGATGAGAATACCTCTGTTCTTCCTGGCATAATAGGCTTCCCAGCCAACAATTCTGCAAGGATGCAACCAGCACTCCACATATCTATAGCAGGTCCATACTTTGTAGCACCAAGCAAAAGCTCAGGTGCCCTATACCACAAAGTCACAACACGACTTGTTAATGGATGATTTTGACTAGGGTCGTACATATTTGCCAGACCAAAATCTCCAATCTTAAGAACTCCATCATTGTTGACCAACAGATTTGAGCCCTTAATATCTCGGTGCAAGATACCCCGACTGTGGCAGTGTTCAAGTCCACGAAGCAATTGTTGCATATAACATTTGATCTGCAATCCAGTCACATAAAATTTATATATAAGACTATGCAAGATGGGTAAATTGTTTAGTCTAAATGGCCAGAAGAAACAAGGAAAGGTTAAATCAGCCGTAGGTTTGCCCTATATACTAACAACGTATTACAAAATTTGACACCTTAAGACATGAAAAACAATAGAATTGCAACTACCTGTGGTTCAGTGAACTTGATGCCCGGTGTTGCTGCAAGCCCAGCAAGGTCGTGCTCCATGTACTCAAAGACAAGGTACAAGCTGCCTGACCTTGAAGTAACAATACCCTCAAGCTTCATAACATTCGGATGGTCAAGTTTACGCAGAATATGGATTTCTCTGGCCATAAATCGAACACTTTCTGGATCCATATTGAAAAACCGCACTTTCTTCAATGCAACAATTTTACCAGTCTCCAGGTCACGGGCTTTATATACACTGCTGTAAGTTCCTTGTCCAATCTGCAAATTTATCATACCATTTGGCCATTAGCATATGAGATGACAGAAAAATTCGAGAAAATTCATAGCCTATTTGTCCCATGCCAAGAGCCAACATGAACACTAGCAAACATATTACCCAATGAAACACAATACCAAAAACCTTACCTCATGATGAAAGTAAATGTCCTTTCTAGTTCAATGGATTTCTTTCCCAATCTTTTGATATCATCACATAGAAATATCAATATTATACAACTATAATATTATATCCTTCCAATCACTATTATTCGATAACAGGTGTAAGCTATTGTATCAAATTAAAATGATGACTCTAGTTATCAACACAAAAGCAAAGAGTAAACTATTATGTTTAACTTTTCTTTATCTTTATGATAACTCTCAAGTAGATAATTGTTTTTGTCATTCCTTTTCTTGTGCAACTCTAAATCAACTTAAGATCTTTCATCTAACCATACTTCACAAAAAAAAAAAAAACCACTAATTACAATGTTCAAGATCACATCTCTATTGCAAAATAAGAAACAATCCAAACAATGAATAAATCCAAGAATGAAACACATATGAAAGAAGCGATAACAAGAACTAACTTTGTCTATCTTCTCAAAGGTATCTGCCCGTCGAGGCAGCCATCCTTTGATAGCTTCAGCAGCAACTGAAGTTAACCATGAAGGCCAACCGGTGACCATTTCGTCTTCTTCATCCCCACCTGGCAAGCAAACTGTCCTAGACATCTGCGGTTGCACTCCTATAGCGACAGTAGTTGTTGTCCCCGTTCCTATTCCCATCCCCATATCCACTGTTGCACATCTTTGATGATGATTTCTCTTAGCCCCCTCTACATTCATTATCCCATCCAATGGAACACTCACATTACCCTTCACAGAACTCACATTAGCCCTTAACCCTGGCTGTTGCTGTTGCTTCCGCCGCACTGATCCTTCATTTCCACCAGCTCTTATCCCACGATCCTCTATCAATGAAGGAGCTGGAGCAACCAATTGAACTGATGATGAAAAGTACAACTGTTTCTCCCCAACACTTGCATGAATTACATCTTCTGGTGCAGCCCCTTTTGAACAAATGCAGCCCATGATCTAACCCCTCACAATCTCTTTTGTCTCCCAAAGAGGTGTGATTTTGAATTAATGACAAGCCACCCTTTGCAATAATGCTACATTAAGCAAAGGGTAGCCATAAACTTTCCCCAATTTCACAAATTGTGTAATTAATCAACCAATTTGAAACCCCTTAACAAATCAATCCCGAAATTTTTTGCACAAACTCTTAACCAAAATATTTTCTTAATCAACAAAACTCACACCAAAACAAAGAAATGGGTAACAAAATTTAGAACTAAAAAGAAGAGATGGGAATGGGGCAAAAACCTGCCGGGAAAAAAATTATTTTTGAAAATTAACAAAAACCAGAAATCCTAGCAAAGAAGATAATAATTTTTAATAAATTACAAGATTATATGTTTTACAATGTAGGAATTTCTGGCTAAAGCCTTTTTGGGTTTCTGGGTTTTTCGCCTTTCTCTTTCAATGCATCAAAATTACCCAAAGAAATATATATATTTTTCTTTGTAGACAAAAGAGATTGAGAGATTGAGAGGACCTGGATGGAAATTAGAGAAAAAAAAAATTCAACACTTAACTCGGAAAAAAAAAATTAGATTAATTTTTTTTTGTTCAAAGTTGGTATATGGGTTGTGTTGTGTGTGTTAACAAAGCTAAGAATGAGAGTTATTTGCGGATCAAAATTTGCGAGATGCCATAGATTATATTGTTACAGCACAATGGTTGTTTTTTTTTTTTAGTTGTCTTCATTTTTGTGTTCAATATTTTATTAATGGCTGCTGACACAGTCATGGCTCTTTCTTTTCTTCACTTCCATTTTTTCTTTATCTTGAAAAAACAGAGTGGCTGTTAGTTAAGGTAAGCAATAACATTCAGGTCCCTATTTGTTTTTTTTTGTTCTCAAGTAAAGATATAATTTTCTTATTTGTATCAAATGAGAAACCATGACAGTTTAATCGAAAATCGGTTTAATCAGAAATAATTTGAGATTAATAAAAAATAATAAAATTGACATTGAGAAAAATTAAATACAAAATTCATCTCTAAAAATCTTCTAAAAATAACCCATTTATGATTAAAAAAACTACATAATTTAAGAAACTTTAGTTAATTTAATATTAATAGAGACAATTTTGATACAATTAGGAAAATTTATCCTTATTTCAGAAAACGTAATAAATTAAGGATATTTATATTATTATTCTAATAATAATCTTTTAAATTGAAACGTATTCTCACTATTTTTCATCATTTCTAATATAATCATTCTCTTTATTCACATAAAATAATTAATAAAAAAAATATATTGAAAAATGAAATCAGATGAATTTTGGGAAATTGAAAATCAGTTGATTAATCGATCATAATCTCTCAAAAATTGATTTTAGTTTAAAACAGTCAAAATCGATTGGATCAAATCACTCAAATAATATTTATGATTAAGCAACAAATGATCAACAACTAATCGTGGAATAAATAGTATAGTGGGTAACTAGGGATGGCAAAATCCGGATCGAAAGCATTTTGGTGACCCCGGGTTCGGTTCCGGACCCGGGTAATATACACGGGTCCGGACCCAGGTCTACCCGGTCCGAATCCGATACCGATTTATTTTTTATTTTTATTATTTTTAATTGTATTATTTTATATTTATATTTGGATTTGTCAATTTTTTTAGTTTTATTTCATTTCTTTTATTTTTTTTAATTATATTCTATTATATTTTTATATATATGTATATTATTTTGTATTTTTCATTATATTTTAATTTATTATATTTAATTTATATTATTTTTTTCGAACCCGGATCTATCCGGGCCGGACCCGTGCGATCCCGGGTCCGGATCCAAATTCGCCCGGCTCCTAATTTTTAAGACCCGAGATCAGATATTTTAATCCCGGACCCGAATCGTCCGAGTCCATGCGGATCTGGGCCGAGTCCGGGTCAGCTTGCCATCTCTATACTTTTAATGAAGATGATTGAAATACCTTCTTTTGGTTTTTATATGAAAGCTTTCATTACATTTAGCTTTTGTATACATACGGAACAATCCAATTATTGGGTTACATATGATTCAAATGAAGGGAAAATTATCCCCCAAAAAAAAAAATTGTTGGAAAATGAAGGGAAAATTTGCATATTTTTCTATTTTTGAGGCACAATTTTAATTGGAACCCACATATGAAACGATGAAGTCATAATAATTCGAATTTTTCTCCGTGGGTACTTCGAAATTGTATATTGATACACTCAAAATGATGCTCTGATGAATGAGAATTTATCTCACAAAATGTACTCATTGAGAAAAAATAAAGGAAATGAAAGGTATCCCACATATAGTATATAACTAAGCTTAGAAGTGCTTATATATATATTATGGGGTGGTAAGAATCTATGGACAGAGGCTCTTACTCGCATGCCTGCAGGGGGTTCAAATCACAATCAGATTCGGGATTGATCCGCCTTGAACCAATGTGCGTCCGCACATCTTGCCCACACGAATGCAGCCTAAATCAAGCTAGGCTAGCGTTAGCCTGGGTTTTGCTATTTTTTCCTTTAATTTTTTGGTGGGTTTTCATATTCTGTAATAACAACTAACCATTATATGTCATAATTTCTCCTATTGAATATAATAATTCAATGAAGAATTAATCCAATTAAATTCATTTTATGTTATGAAATTGGAAAGGTTTTCTTGTCTTTCAATATATAAATAAGACCTTGGTTTTTCGTTTTCCATGATCAAAACCGAGAGATTGGCAGAGCTATTTTCTTTCTTACACCAAACCGAGAGCAACAAGACCAAATTGAAGAACATCATAGACACCAAAACCTAGAGCATTATTTGTACAACAGACCGAGATTTTTTCACAAAATCAAGGCTTATTTGACACCAGGCCGAGAGTCACTTTGCTTTCAGATCAAGCTCAACGCACAACCGAGTTTGTTTAGGTAATTTGGTAGTACTTTAAAGTTACATGTTACCATTTTATCGTGGGAAACAGATGTCGGTTTGATCCCAAACACCGTTGTGGGCGGCGAATATATTTTAAGGAGACTATTCTTAACAAGACTCAACAATTTTCTTATTTTAAGTTTTGTTATACCTTTTTTGTAATTGTATTGTCTCTACACTGTAATTATTTATGTGATTGCTATTGCTAAATTTATCGTATACTCATTTATATCAATCTTAAAAAGGATTCTTCTGAAATGTATGGTTCAGATTCAGCACAATCAAGGTTCTATCCTGATTATGGCCAGAATGGTTGACTTGAGGCAGAAGATGACAATATGTCATGTTGTGTGTGCGAAAGTGTCGCAAAGGAAGTTGCTAAATTAAATACCAATTAGATTACTTAGCTAAATAATCTGGTGCGTGAGCACAACACATACATGGCAATAGAGAATGCTAGATTATTTGTGATGTTGGAACGCTCATTGAACATGTGGCTGAGCTAAAGGCTTTTCAGACTAAATCATTAGATTTGAGTCAAGTGACACATTTTTGTGTCTGCCAAGACAATCATGACGGTGCAAAATGCACATATCTTAAAAGATTGTAAAAGTTATATGTGGTATACAAAGTTCATTTTGGACAACAAAATGATGAAACCAATGATGGTCAGCGAATAGGTTTGGACAATGTAGGATGTTACATATGCTAAGGAATTATTATATGTAAAAATGTCATGTTAGAGAAACCTTTCAGGGGTGGTTTATTGTGGAACTGAGATGATATATCAAATAAGAAAATACCAATGAATTTGGGTATTGAAAAGGTTCAGCTTTGTCAAAGTGATGTAAAAGCTAAATTTCAAATATCAATAAAATCGTTTATTTTTATTGAATTGGAAATATTTTAATTATGTATGTGTACAAACTAACTAAATATACTTTGACACAATTATGACATGGAAGTTACATAGCATATGATATTTTATATATTTGAAAAGTGTATAAAAATCATAATAATGAAAATGAGACAAAATGCATCAGAATGTTTATTACCGAAATAGAAACGGGCTCAAGAAGCCAACATGGTAAAATACATCATTAAGGATATTTCTGTCACAATTTTTTTTCCTGACAGAAGTAGATCTAGAAATCTTCAACTCAAAGAATGATGGATTGATACTAGAACTACTAGATATGTGTGTTAACATAAGAGGTAGTTCACTTCTTTTAAACCCACGAGAAATTGAGAAAAGCTATTTATGGGAAATTCAATCTCTTCAAAACAGAAGGTCAAGGAAATGTGATTCTGGAAATGACTTCCAAATAGGAATTAACACTAAATAATGGTTTGTTTATTTTTGAAATTCAGAAAATTTGGTGTCGAGATCACTTTTGAACAAACCATGGTTTCTGGGTGGTGTCTGAAATAGACTCGGTAGTTTCGTCCAAAAACAGAATGTATGTGGGCAAATGATATGTTTTTGATGGGATATTTATTCCAAAGATGAATGAGAAATATCTTCTACTTATTTGTTTGAGTCTTTTAATCAATAGCATGCTAGATTAGGACATGTTTAATTATTTACGTAAGTTAATTAACATGAAGCATATTCTTATATTCCAAATTGATTCTAAATATAAATGTGAATCATGTGTTGAGGAAAAACTAACTTAGTCGTCATCTCAAACAATCAATAGAAACACTGAATACTTGATCTAGTCCACAAGTGATCTATGTGATTTTAAATCCATTAAAACAATGGGTGGTAATAAATATTTTATTACCTTAAGTGATCAATGCAATGCTGATAAGTTACCTCAGAACATGTGGGGTGAAGTTATTTTATCAACTAATTACCTTTTAAATAAGGTACCACGGAAAAAGCAGGAAAACCTCGTATGAAATGTGGAAAGGTAAAATACCTTCCTATAAATTTCTAAGAGTATAGGGGTGTCTTGCTAAAGTGGTGATTCCTCCACCAAAAAATGTGAAGATATGATCAAAAATTATTTATTGTATTTTCATCAGATATGTACATAACTACAATGCTTATTGATCTCTTGTGCATGAGTCATCTACGATAGATATGTTAGGGTTGGTGCTCGGAGTGCCAATTCGATCTGATTACGATTAGATCGAAACTAAATATGTTTTAGTGATACGTGTATATTAGACAAAGACCCTAAGATTTATAATATAGTGCGCAGTTACAACGTAGTTTGTAATTGACATTGGTAAGCACACTATTAGATGTATATCCTAAATAAAGTTCCTGGTCAAGATTTACTAACACGGGTCGGTTAGTAAAATCCATTGAGACCAGTACATGTCGTATATCGTGACTTGGTCCGATGGTTTATCCCAATGAACCATGAGTCTCAGAAGACTCGTATAGACATATAGGTGTTTATTTGATAAGACATTGAACGACTCACTGAAGATTTCCTAATAGATGGTACACCAACGTCAATAGGAATCTTCTCGAGTTGAGCGAGCATACTGGTTCTTTGACTTGAAATACCACAGTGGGATATATGAGTTATCCTCCACACTTTGATGGCAGTCACGTCACCGATCTATTCATGATCAGACCTCCGCCTGTTCATTGGGTGTGGACTGATGCTTATGATATCTAGTGCGTATCAAGATAAGATTTATCAGTCCTGTGTACATGGCATATGCATCCTCACGTGTTTACGATCTAGTAAATCCATGGCCGTGGTATAACTTCGGAAATCAGTTCCGAGTGTTACTTAGAGATCGTAAATTGAAAGTCGACTATTTATACCGAATGAGTTTGACGTTCTCATCTATACCCCATGTATAATATGGATTGCCTGTGACGGAGGGATTATACGTATGCAATGACATCGGCTTGTATAGTTTAGCTAGATTATCTGTGGTCGTCATAATTCATGAGTGGGTGAATTATGGACACGAAATTGGATTTCATGACGGAAAACCTAAACTTAGAGAGTCCCACAATATGAAGTGTACTCGTTGAGCACTTGGGCAACGCGATATGAATAATACGGATTATTCATAATACTTCACCGGATTAAATGAGTTAATACGGATCGTTTAATCAGTTAAACGATAACACATGCTTTAGGGGATTTTTTCCGATAATAATTATTGTGTATTTGTATTTGATACATAATACGATTAGATACGCATTAATTATTTGTCAAATGAGATTTTGACACATGCCATAAATATATGTATTTGTTATTTATTGTAAATAAAAATACATATATAATAATAATTATATTAATTGATTATTTGGATATTTAATTGTTAAATATTTGAATAATTAATTAATTAATTAAACTTTTTCATAAATGTTATGAAATTTGTTTAATTATTATTAGAACACATGACATGATTTAATTAGGCTTAAGTGTGCAAATTTGATTTGTCCACATTAAAGCTCATATTATCCTTATTTTAATTTAATGAAATTAAAATACAAATTGGACAAATTTGCCCCTATAGTGTCAGTCATACATATTTAAAAGAAAAAAAAAATTTCTTCTTCATCCATTCCACCACCATAGCCAAAACTTGTTCTAAAAGAAGCCCTAAGATTGTTTTGATCAAACCATGAAGAAAACAAAGGAAAGTTCAAGAAAAAGTTTGGGATTTCAAGAGATTAAAGGTAATCTACTAAATCCTAAACTTGAATTTTAGTTTCATGTTTTCTTGAATTCTTATAATGGTTCTAGGGTTCCTTAGTTTCTTAAATTTTGGGGCTTTTGATGTTGGTTGATGGATTTGTAATTTTAAAGCATGTGTGAAGTAATTTTGGAAGTAATTAGTGTAATTATTGTCCAAATTATTCATTTGATGACATGTTTCCATTCTAGAGTGTTATGACCACTCTTGTAATGCCTAGAATTGTTCTTAGGTTGTTCATATGTGGTGACTTGAATTGGTGTTTTGATTAATTGATTAATCTTGAAAAATTGGATTTAAAGCATGAAAAATCATAAATTTCGGTTCTGGATCAGATCTGTGCAAAATGGAAATTTTTTCATGAAACTAATGTGTTATGAATGTATTGGATGTGTTTTGGGAGTTGAAACAATTACCAGAAAATGTTTCGGAGTTGAAATAAGCGGCGTTACCGGGTGACTTTGAGCCAACCGGGTGACGACTGTCCAAACAGTGAGTTCATCACTGTTCGGGCAGCCCATGAACTGCCCTAACACTATTGGGGCTAACATGGGCAGTCCCCATAAGTGTTGGGTGGTCGGTTCGGTCAAAAACGCGTTTTAGGCCATTTTACGGAAAAACATTTTTCGTAAAAGTTTCTCGACGTTTCATATATATTTATGTGGTTATTTGATATCGAATAAATATGTTTAGGTGAAATATGAATAAATTATTCATATTAGATATTGAATAATTTATTCGGTATTTTAAAAAAGTTTTAAATTACGATTTCACCCGAACCGCGCTTCCGCTGCACCCTTCGCCCAAAACCCCAACAAGATATTCACTAGAATACGGTAATGTAATTGAGGAATGCATCGTTCTTTGAACATGATTTCCTTGTAAATTTAATTCAAATTTAAGTGTGCACAAACGAACACATGAGGTTATCATTGAAAATAGTCATGACTAATAACGAGAAGAAGTTTAAGAAGATGAATAAGAAATTAAGGTTGAACAAAGGCATAGCAAAATGAGCTAGAACATGAAAATCATTTGGTCTAGATTTTCTGGTGTTTTTCTAGAAAATGAACCTCAAAGTTTCAATGAAGTTATAAGGTCAACATATGATACTTTTTGAAAAGATGCCATTAACTGTAAAGTTGAATCCATTTTACATAATCATACTTAGGGGTTAATAGATCTTCCTCCAAGATGTAGACCTTTAGGGTCTAATCGGATTTTCAAGAGGAAAATGAAAGTCGATGGCTCAATTGATAAGTACAAGGCTAGACTTGTAATCAATTATTATAAGCAACGAGAAAGTCTTGATTACTTTGATACTTATTCTCCGGTAACAAGAATAAATTCCATTAGGATGATAATAACAATTGCAACTCTACGGAAGCTAGAAATTCATTAAATGGATGTGAAAACAATTTATGAATGAAGATTTAGAAATGTACATGGAACAACATGAAATTTTGTAGTTCCAGGATAAGAGAAGAAAATATGTAAATTGGTAAAGTAGTTATATAGCTTGAAGCAAACACCGAAAAAATGACATGAAAAGTTTGATCATACGTTGATAACAAATGATTTTAGAATCAACGAATGTGACAAATGTATGTATGTCAAAGAAACATAAAATGGATTTATTATCCTATATTTTTGTATACTGATGACATGCTCATTGTTAGGGGTGATGATATAATGTTTAAATCTGTCAGAAATTTATTGAAATCTAAATTTTACATGAAAGACATGGGCTAAGCGAATAGTATTTTAGGAATTAAAATTTCAAGCACCACTAATGGTCTCATTCTTACTCAATCTCATTATATGGTTATTCTTCTCCAAAGAACATCAGCAAGCTTCTCTGCCTTCTACGATCTTCCCAACCATTAACCTCTTCACAAGTTATTCAGCACTTTCTTCAATCTTCCCAAGTAAGTTCTTCTCTGATTACCTTTCTTTTTGATGCGTGTTATGATTTCCATAATGTTGGATGTTGAATGCTTGTATTGGTGTTCTGGGATTTGGGGGTTTTCTGTGGTAATGGGAATATGATGGGTGGGTTGACTCATGAAGTGATATGTATATCCTGATTTAGTGATATGTATATATTAGACGAAGACCCATGATTTACAACATAATACGCAGTTACAACGTAGTTTGTAATCGACATTGGGAAGTGTCACCATAAGTTGTATATTTTAAAATAAAGTCCTGGTCAAGATTTACTAATACGGGTCGGTAGTAAAATCCGCTGAGACCAGTATATATCGTATATCGGACTTGGTCCGATGATTTTTCCAATTGAACCATGAGTCTCGGTAGAGTCGTATAGACGTGTAGATATTTATTTGATAAACACTAAACGACTCACCGATTCTAATTGTCTATCCCTTATAGGTTTTGGAGATCCGTTTTTACAATCGTTTGTAAAAATCAATAATTTATATTGAGGATTTGCTCCTCTGGCACACCCGTGCTCAACTTAATTTTTGGAGCCAACAAAATATAATATATTGTTTGTTTAATTCGAGATAGGTGCTTAGGTAATGAGATAATTAATGTTACCGAAATCTTCAGTTGTGAGATTAAATAGAAATAATATAAAAACACCAGGGATCATCATGTTATTAACCTAATCATGATTTTGTTAGGACGACGAAATCTTCAACGACATCGAACTCGCAGACGTGAGATGCAATAAGAAGAAAGAAAATTGAAACTCCCAGCAACTGACACGTGGCTGCATGTCAACTTCTGAACGGGATTGCCGCCAAATTTTAGTGGGCCAAATTTATATATATTTATTTTTAAATAACGAATCTTGTACTTCAGTTTATTGTGAGATTTTATAATATTTAAAATAAGAATTCTTTTTTGGAACTAATCGTTGTATATATTTTTCATATTTTGTGAAATAATTTTGGGAAATTTATACAACTAACTAAAAAATATACTTATTTGTTAAAATGAGGCACCACGTTTGTCATTTGCATTTCTAGCCATATTTTGGAAATTTTGGATTCTCCTAAATACACACCAAACTTGGTGTAGAATTTAGAGATCCGAAGTCAGAAATTTTTAAATTTTTATTTATTTTTATTTTTTATTCAATACTTCCGATCTACGAAGTTTGAAAAAATATCTATGAAACCGAGCGTTCCTTATTTGTTCTACTATAAAAAACATAAATGTCTTTTTATTTGATATGATATTGATTTTTATACTGAACGAAATAGTTAATGATTTTTATTGATACATAAGATTTTTACATATAAGTTCGAAAATACAGATCAAAAATATCAATTACTAATACATCAAATTTGTTTACATAAGTTGAAATCACCGTTGACTTGGATTTTGGCTAAGATGAGTCATGCATGAACATTTATTGTGTCAATGTTCGCCACATCGACCGTATATGACTTGCACTGTTTGTTCACACTGTGATGATTTTCTATTTGTTTTCAATTGTCCTACCGAAACACGCTCATTTGGCGGCAATACATTCAAACCTGCATTGAAAATCATTAGAAAAATTATTTTTGAATGTTTTTCCAATGAACAAAGAAAAAATATTATACCTGATAACTCTTATTGCAATACTCAATTATATTGGTCACCAACATGATGAATAATTTTCGCATACGCAGCACGAATGGTGGCCATTGTGTATATCTTACTCTAAGGACTAGAGCGCTTGATTCTAGTAGTCGTACATACTGCCAATGCGCATGTGCAAATAGAAGTTTTTCTAAATCAAACTTTCTGTACGTACACGTCTTCTCCCTTATGTTGACAATTTCAATTCTTTCTCCACCACGGACCTCAAACTCATAGTGACCAACTGGTGATACAAACATTAGATGTGATTTCACTATACGTTTCTCTATTTTTACATACGCCCACAGGGTCAACGGAGTTACAGTATTTTCTGCTGATTCTCTCTTATCAAAAAACCATCTCTGAAGGGTCATCCTAATGTAGTTAAGTAAACTAAGCACCGAAAGTGCTTGGGTCTCTTTAAGCAATGCATTCATACTTTCAGCAATGTTTATTGTCATCATCTTATATCTTCTGCTTGAAAACTCTAACCTTGCCCATCTATTGCACTCTAAAGACTCTTCTAAATACATTATCGCGTCTGCATTAATCTGCCAAAGTTTTTGAAGTTTCACATTAAAGTCTTGACGTCTATACGACTTGGCAGCAGCAAAGTAGGTCATTATAAAGTTGTTTATATATTTTGGTCTCATCCTAAACCTAACTTTAAGGTTCATAGACATGTGGTGGATGCAAACACCATGAGAAACTTCAGGGAAAACTATCATAATAGATTTTTATATATTTCTGTGTCGATCAGAAATGAAAACTAGATCCTCCACATCTCCTATGCAACCACGGAGTTTGGTCATAAACCAAATCTATGACTGATCTTTTTCGGAGTCCATAATACCAAATACCAAGGGATTTATCTGGTTATTTCCATCATTGGCAGCAATAATAAACAGTGATCCCCTATACTTGCTTTTCAAAAAAGTTTTATAAAGTGTTATTGCCGGTCTTATAGACGATAAAAAACCCCAAATACTTTGACCTATTGCAACGAAATAATAAAGAAACTGACCTTCCTCATTTATATGTAAATGAGTAACTGTCCTGGGATTAGTACCTTACAAGGCATGTGAATACAATGACATCAATGCATACGACTCTTCTGCAGAACCTTAGACAGCTTGCCTTGCAAACTCTCTAGACCTTAATGTTTGGTTGTATAATAATTGGACCCCATACTTAGATTGAATATCACTCACAATATCTCATGGCTTAACGATTCGGTTGGCATCCAAAAATTTACCAATGATAATGTCACCAACAACCAGATTATCAATACGGCTACCTCTGAAATCAACATCATCAGAAGTGCAGATCTTTGTCTTCACGTACCCAATTACAATCCAGTTCGATTTTTGGACTCCAGAAATGCTATGTGCCCACACTTTCCAGTCACAAGATTGATCAGTACAGCGAGCTTCAAATCTTGTTGTCGTCAACTTACTTACTGTGGTTTTAAAGTGTCTTTACAGTAATCAGAGGCAATTCTCTACGCAACTCAAGTTTATAGGAGTAGCATTTACCTACTCCCATTTCGTCCTCATCCGATGTTGATATATTAGTGTCTTAAGGCATATCCGTCATAGAAATGATAGGAGTGAGACATCGAGATACATCCGGTCGAATATTCATGGAAATTTCTCGAAATATTATTGAAGGACCAACCATATCACCTCCAGCAAACACAATAGTCGCCCATGACCCCTGGACATTTTCTTCATCTCTACCAGTTGTATAATTATCCTAGAGAGCTTCATCTGACACATAAACTGGAACTGAATTGCTGACCATATTACATCTCGACGAAGAACGATCTTCAGATTGTTGACCATCACTAGCAGTAATCTTATCCCAACTCAAATATACCTCGACCACACTACCTTGTCGAACGACATTTGAGTGTAAATTTAAAAACACTCCCAGTCCTTTTGACTAAAAATTTTAATTACTAAACGTCGCTGTGAATATGACGACATTAAACTTTCCATACTAACTTTGTACTCCATTTTACTTCTCTGTAACCACACATACAACATTTCCACTAACTGGTCACAAGTTGTGCTCGCAACAATTATCTCTAACAAAATAGATTCTCCCATGTATTCATCGCTACCATTATCTTATTTCTCCCAAGATCTCTCACTATAGAAGGTTAAAGGTATTTGTTCTATTTTAGACTTAGGAGAATATGAAGATACATTGGAAAATGGGTTGGCAAAAAAGGCTATATTTTTATAGTGAGAACAAATAGGGAATGTTCTTTTACACCAAGTTCGGTGTGTACTACGGAGAATCCAGATTCTCCGAAATACACCTCGGATACTGTGGTAGAAATACAAATGGCAAATATTTTGACTCATTTTAACAAATGAATATATTTTTTTGATTAGTTTTATAAATTTACCAATAATTTTCAGTACTTGCCAAACAAGATGATACCATATGTAGGGGTGGCAAAACGAATCAACGAATCCAATTTGTATTGAATCCTAAACAAATCGAATCAAAATGTGATGGATTCGTATTCGATTCGTTTATTAAACGAATCCTAATATCAGGATTCGTATTCGATTCGTAAACGAATCGAATACGAATATTCATTTAGTCATAATATTATTCAATAACATAATTTATCATAATTTATTTACATTAACTTTTCATAAATATATACATATGAAATATGTAATTAATATATTTACTAAAAATATCTCACTAAATATCGACAATATTATTTTTTTATGGTAATTAGTCATAATTTCTCGAATCTTAATTGAAAAATAACAGCAACTAGTAAAATAAAATAATAAAACGAATCCTTAACGAATAAACGAATTAATGAGTTTAAATTCGTATTCGATTCGTTTAATAAACGAATCGAATTGAATTGACTCATTTATTAAACGAATTCATTTTTTCAAACCCATATTCACTTTAAAAGCGAATCGAATCGAACGAATAAACGAATCCTAACCCAAATTGCCACCCCTAACCATGTGCCTCTAGTGTCCTTCTCGATTGCCATTGCTATTTGCTGGTGACAATGAGCTTACAAAAACTATAATGATTGTGTTTGTATCTAAGCTTCTATCATTTACAGTGGGTTTTTGTTATTATTCTTTTGGAAAATTTTTGTGGAGGCACGAAAATGGACTTATGCAAAGAGAATGATAAAATAAAATATAGGCTTTTTATTTAGTTAAAGTATTTTATATTCAATTAATATTTATATTGCTCATGTCAGTAGTTGTATAGTAGACTTGGCCGCAATTCGATTCTGAACTAACTGTTCCGTACTGAAATCGTAAAAGAAAAAATAAAAAATAAAAAATAAAAAAAAGGTAACGGTCACCTATTTTGACTGTTGGAGGCTTCAAAGAACTCGTGGTTGATTCGGCCAATATAATAAAAATTATTTTTATTTATGATTTTATTATAATTTTATACTTAGTTTATATATATATATTTTTTATGTATTTTGAATTATAAATGCTATTTTAAATGTCAAATTAATATTATTTAGTTAGATATGTTATTTTATTTAATTTTAAATACTTAAAAGTAAAAAATTTGAAAAACAAATCTGAATTTTTGGCGGATCTGGATATCCAAAGATTTGCATGGAGAATACCCACATGCGGATCCACATATTTTTACGGATCCAGATTCATTAAATATAATGCGGATCCGGATCCCTAATTTTCCATCCATACTTGTAGTAGGGGTGAGAAAAATCGATTCCGGTTCCGAATGGAACCGATACCTACCCGGAAAAAATTGGTTCCTAATATTTTAAAACCGGAACCTACCCAATTAAATATGGTATCCTATTTATCGATTCCGGGTTATCCTATTTTCTATTTTTTCAATATATTTTTTTTATTTCATTTAAAAAAGTTAATAATTGATAATTGATTTTATTCCATTTGTTCAACATATGTTTAATTTGGTATTTGGGTGGGGTGAATGCACAATATTTAAGTAAGGGACTTGGACTTTCCATAAATTTTATAACAAAAAAATTTGATTTTATAATATGAAAATCAGTTCTAAAATTCGGTTCCACTTCCCACCACACTAGAATCAAAACCGAACCAAAAAAATCGATTCCTAATATTTTAGAATCGGAACCGACCCTCAAGAAATCGATTTTGATTTCGGAATCGAAAAATTGGTCTGATTCATTACGGTTCCAGGTAGAATCGGAACGGATGCTCATCCTTAACTTGTAGCCTAAAATATGAATTGCGTTCTAAATATATATTTTTTTTTGCCAACTTTAAGGACCCGTGCTAAGCTCAAACTTTTTTAGCAAGCCCAAGTCCTTTATGTAGGAAATTCTCTAAACATTGCATGTATTTATAGGGAATGAAATGATATAATCCTTTAAATGAGAAAGACATAACTCTTTAGATTGAAAGAATTCATTGGAGGGTAATTACCCTTAAAGGCTTTTACACATTGACATATTTGTACCTTTACAAAGACATCCTTCAATGTCTATAAAAATGGTCCTTAGGTATTCATTCATCATTGAATTCATGAATTCAATTTCCTATTTATTTTTATGCATTATTAGAGAGTCTAGGATAACTAAGAATCAAATAGAGTTTCCACCATTTTCAAGATTGAATGAGTGCCCTTTTGATCAAGAAGCAACCAAGTTTCTTGGGAGAACGATAGCCAAGAGATCTGTAAGTGCAATGAGGAGAGGCTAATAAGTTCTTAAGGATAGAGATTTCTCGACTTGGTTTGGAGTTTTTCATCTTCTACACGTAATAATTTACAGGTTTTTCTAAGTCCTTGTATTTGTATTGATTCATTGATTGCATGTTTAGTACTTATTAGAATTATGCATGAATGTTACATAATATACATATTTAATTGATTTACATCACATCCCGCCAACAATCTTAAGAACTTATTATCTTATATGTATTGTTTATTCTGGTTTATGCATGTAGTATTTCTTAGAAAATACGTTATGCACATGAAATTTACGTAAGGGTCTTCGAACGTCTGTCAAACGCATAAGAAACATATAGTGTTCTGTATTTTGATTTCAACGCGGTGACGAACGTCACTCAAACGCGAGCTCTCTGGAAGGGTTCATTCGAACGCGCTAACAAACACTACATGAACGTGAACTCTCTAAAAATATTCATTCGAATAGCTAAATGAACGTGACACTAACGCAAGTCATACCTGGATTATTTTCAGACTTGAATTAATTTTTGTATAATAAAATACATGATTTAGTGTGCATTGATTCATAGATTTAGATTAATCAAATGTCTAGTTAATTAACTTGTTAATTTTAATATATTGTATACAAAATTTAATTGTGAAACTTGGTAATATAGACATAAGTTAATTATAGGATAATTCAATTATCACATGCATGTACCTAGTTTACTATATGATAAATTTGATAAATTTAATCTTGTTCATTAATTGTTTCATACTTGGTTGAGACTTAAAAGTGTATCACGAAGACTTGGTCCGAGTTATACATAAGTAATTCCCTCTAAGCTTGACTGAATTTATATATATAATAGTTATACGTGTGTTTGAGAATTGAAGTATAACACTAAGATTGAATGCATAAGATTGTCCATTGAGAAAGTGATTAAGGAAATTATGACACCAAGATGATAATAACCTAAGAGAGTAGAGATTTAAGTGGTTACACCGGACCCCCTCGTCCTTTGGGAATTTTCCTTTGTTCACTTATCATAAGAATTTTTAGTCTCAAATTCGAGAACTTGTATTATTTGGTATTACTATCCAAAATAATAACAAATGGATTCTTAATATAACATATAAACCAAATCATAAAATTTATCATTGAGTATTTTTTCTTGTATAGACTTATTGATAACTGTTAAAAATTTACAGTTAAACATGGCTACTGGAAACATCACAGTACTAGCTACTTATGGAGAAAAGCCGGATAAGTTCGGTGGAGCAAACTTCAAATAGTGGCAGAGCAAAATATTATTATACCTGACCACACTACAGTTGGCTAAGTATCTCAAGGAAACTCTTTTGGGTCCTATGGAGGGAGAAACTGAAGGGGTTGGGCAACTGCGAGTTGAGGAATGGTCCTAAGGCGACTTCTTATACAAGAACTACCTTTTGGATGGTCTTAATAATACCATGTGTAATATGTACCAAGGCACAAATTGTGAAAATGAAACTCTCGGAATCTCTTGAAAAGAAATATAAAACAGAAGATGTCGGATATGATAAACTTATCATGGATAGGTTCTTGGACTATGAAATGATAGATTCAAGGATAATTATGGCTCAGTTGTGTGAACTATAGTTGATCATTCATGAAATATTAGATGAAAGAATGAAACTCTGTGAGACATTTGAAGTTACCACAATCATTGAGATATCGCCTCTATCATGGACGAACTTTAGGAGTTATCTGAAACACAAGAAGAAACAAACGAGACTTGAAGATTTGAGAGTTCGATTGAAAATCGAAGAGGATAACAGAAACTCCAAAAAGACTAGCTACAAGTCCATGGAGTTTAAGGACAATATAGTTGAGGGTGGAAAAAATAACAAAACGTGAAAGAACAGTTGATCCGATTCATCCCAAGCGAGCAAGAAGTTCAAAAGGAAGTGCTACGTTTGTGGAAAAAACAGTCATATGATAAAGACTGCAGAAATAAAATTTTTAGGAGAAAGGCAAAAAAAAAAATGAGGCACATGTCACTGAAAATGAGCTGATGACAGATGAGATCTCAGAGATGAACCTCTCAGCACTTATAATTTAAGCCAACTTGGTTGGAAACCTGAGAGAACAGTGGAAAGACACCGGAGCTACTCGCCACATATGTGCTGATAGTATGATGTTTTCGACATATCAAAAGGTCGATAATAGAGACCAATTGACCATGGGAAATTCTTCCACCTCCAAAGTGGTAGGACAAGACACAGTGATTCTGAAGATGACTTCCGAAAAAGAACTGACATTGAAAAATATGTTGCACGTTTCAGACATCAGGAAAAATCTAGTTTCGGGATCACTCATCAGCAAAAATGGTTTTAAGTTAGTATTTATTTCTGATAAGTTTATTCTTACCAAGAATGATATTTATGTAGGAAAACAATATCTCACTGAGGGCATTTTCAAATTCAATGTAATGACTGTTAATTGACACAGTGCTATTAATAATAATAAAACCATGTTTTTTGTTTATATTATTGAGTCACAAATTGGCATGGTAGGTTGAGACATGTTAATTATGATACATTGCGTAAATTAATTAACATGGACTTATACATAGATTTACAATTGATAACCACCATAAATGTGAAGCATGTGTTGAAGAGAAAATGGATAGAACGTCATTTCATTCTATAGAACGAAATTCTGAACCATTGGAACTTATTCATATCGATGTGTGTGAAATAAATATTGTGCAATCTAGAGGCGGTAAAAATACTTTGTCACTTTTATCGATGATAGCACATGATTCTGTTATGTGTATTTAGTGAGGAGCAAAGATGAATCTATTGAGAGCTTTATACACGATAAGAATGAAGTTGAAAATCAACTTACCAAGAAAATAAAAAGAATTATGAGTGAAATGGGAGTTGTATATTGTTATAATCATAGAATTATTCATGAAACTACTGCTACTTATTCACCTCAATAAAATGAGATTGTAGAATGCAAGAATTGAATGTTGAAGGAAATTATTAATGCCATGTTGACAAGCTCTGGTTTACCCCAGAACTTGTGGGGGGAAGCCTTGTTTTCCACTAACTACGTTCTGACAAGTTACCTCATAAAAAATTGGATAAAACACCATATAAATTGTGGAAAGATCACGCATTTTCTTACAAATACCTGAAAGTATGAGGGTGTCTCGCTAAAGTGATGGTTCCTAAACTTAAGAAGTTTAAAATATGACAAAAAACTATTGACTATATATTCATTAGATATGTTCACAACAATAGCACATATCGATTCTTGTTTCATAAATATGATATTCCTGACATCAATCCAAACATGATAATTAAGTCAATGAATGCACCATTTTTTGAAGAGACATTTTTCTTATAAAGAATAACAAAAAACAGAGTCTCTCAAGAGAACTATTTACACTGTTATAAGTAGTTATCAAGTTGACTAAGAATTAGATGAACCTGGAAAAATTGAGGAAATGATCATAGATATAGCAAGAGAGAAAGAACGTCTAAGTCATTTGGATATGATTTTCTGACATACTTGTTAGAAAATTATCTTCAAAACTATAAAGAAGTAAAGTTTTCTTCAGATGCTCCTTTTATGGAAAGAGGCTGTCAATAGTGAGATTGATTCAGTCCTACAAAACCATACTTTAGAGTTGGTTGATCTTCCTCCGGGTTGTAAGGTGTTGGACTACAAATGGATTTTCAAATGAAAGACGAAACCAGGTAGATCAATAGATAATTACAAGACAAGTCTTGTCATAAAAAGATTATAGATAAAAAGAAGACATTGATTAATTTGATATCTATTCACCAGTGATTCATATCACTTCAATAAGAATGCTTATAGTCATAGCAGCTATATTTAGTCTTGAAATACATCAAATGGATATAAAGACGATATTCTTAAATGGTGAATCAGATGATGAGGTTTACATGGAACAACCAGAAGGTTTCAATTTTCCCGAACAAGAAAACAAAATGTACAAACTTGTAAAATCATTTTACGGATTGAAACAAGCACCTAAACAATAGCATGAGAAATTTGACAAAGAAATATAGATAAGTGGATTCAAAATCAATGAGTGCGATAAGTGTGTATACACCAAATCAACTCAAAAATGATATGTCATTATGTGTCTCTATGTAGATGATATGCTGATAATTGATAGTAATAATTAAATAATTCAATCTAGCAAGAAAACTTTGACTATCAAGTTTGACATGAAAAATATAGGAGTATCTGATGTGATTCTATGAATTAAAATTTCCAGAACATCAGAGTGATACATATTATCTCAAGCTCATTATGTTGAGAAAATACTTGAAAAATATAATAAATGAGATCTAAACGTGGCTAGAACTCTTATGGACCTAACTCTTTATTTGTCAAAAAATATTGGTTCGAACGTATTGCAATTAGCATATTCGAAAATCATTGAAAGTCTGATGTATCTCACGAATTGCACAAGACCATATATCTTTCAAGCCGTAAACAAGCTTAGTAGATATACGAGTAATCCATGACATACCCACTGGAAAGCCATAATAAGAGTTTTGAGGTATCTGAGAGAAACTTTAAAATATGGTAAGTCTTGACACATTCGTAAGACACAATACGATAAGATAACTACTCTCAAGTGGCATACTTTCAATAGATTATGTTAAATCAAAGGAAAACCTAGCAGATCTACTTACTAAAGGTTTACCTCGAAAGCAAGTTGAGAAGTCATCGAGGGGAATGAGCTTGAAGCTTATAAATTAAGAATTGTCATTGTGGAAACCTGACCTAACCGACTGGAGATCCCAAGATCTAGGTTCAAAAGGGACAACTGAAACTTTGTGCAATTCAAACCAAGCACCGTAGAATTCTATACCCTTTCCCATTACTATAATGACACACATTGCTATCTGTCAAGGTTAAGATAAATGAAGGCTTTTAATAATCACTATATTATGAGAAGAATCCTAATATGGGTGTTGACAGAATACCTTATACAGTAGACCACCTGTTTCAAGTAAGAAGTGAGACTGCTTCTATGAGAATTTTAAAGACTGAATTCCCTAAAGTACTTGATGAAGCCAGAACCAATGTTCATGGTCGAATTGAACACAACCATAGAACAAGAAATGGTCGAAATGAAGCTGTGTTATGGCTATTGTCTTGGTTACACTAATGGCGGAATAATTCAAGACCATTTTCACTGGTTTGCCAAGTAAATCTGATAGTCATTTACTAGGAAATGTTCAAGGCAAAAGCTACCTATTCCGATGCAATTTCATTTCAAGGAAACTCACTTAAGTGTCTACATTCATATTTAGAGAATTATGGAAGATTGTAGGAAATTCTCTAAATATTGCATGTATTTATAGGGAATGAAACGATATAACCATTTATATTGAAATGGTTCATTGGAGGGTAATAATCTTTAAAGAATTGTACACATTGACATAGTGGTACCTTTACAAAGACATCCATTCATGTCTATAAATATAGGTCCTTGGGTATTCGTTCATCATTCAATTCATGAATTCAATTTTCCCATTTACCTTTATGCATTATTAGAGAGTCTAGGATAATTAAGAATAAAAGAGAGTTTCTACCATTTTCAAGTTTGAAGATCTTGATTGAAGGAGTGTCTTTTTGATTAAGAAGCAACCAAGTTTCCTGTGAGAACATCCGTAAGTGTAGTGAGGCAAGACTAATAAGTTCTTATGTACAGAGATTTCTCGACTTGGTTTGTAGTTTTTCATCTTCTACACACAATAATTTACATGTTTTTCTAAATTCTTATGTTTGTATTGATTCTTTGATTACATGTTTAGTACTTATTAGAATTATATATGAATGTTATATAATATGCATGTTTTTATCAATTTTCAACACATCTTGCGAACACTTTCGCAAGAAGACTGGGCCAAAGCCCAACAGCCAACCCGAGGTTACATGGACTAACAATCGTATTGAGATTAGGAACCGCGATGTAAGGCGAAATGGAGATAATATGTATCATCTGTTTATGCCTTATCTTGGAAAGCAATCATATGACCAATTGATTGTTAATGTCTTGTAACAATGTAACATAGTGATTATGATGGCATGTTATCTAGGAGTCTTATTCACCTATTTTCTTTGTTTGGCATCATGGACTTTGCAAATTACATATTTTATTGTCTCTCTCTCTCTCTCTCATAACATAATCATTTGTAACAAGTGATTGCTGTGGGGATAGTTATTGGAGGAGTGGAACCAATAGCCATAATTTTTAAAATTGGATCGAATTGGTCGGCTCAACTGATCGGTAATCGATAATGAATCACGTCCGGTTGAATCATAAAAATCGGGGTAAAAAGTGGTTAAATCACTTAATCGGATCTATTGGTTCCTACCCAAAAAACCAAAAATTAAAAATAAATATTATTTTTTAAGCCATGGTTTTTGCCTTGTATGATAATTATGGTCCAGCTTTGTTTGGGTCAGTCTTGCTTGATAATTCATATGCCAATTTAGTCAAAATTATGAACCAAGAATGCCACTTCAATTCTTTGGAGAATTACCGAAGACAGAGAAAAAGTGCGAGAGCTTAAAAAGTAATGAAATTTGTGAATCAATTTAAGAAAGTGAGAGAGATGTGAGAGAAGTCGATTGCTAAGAGTTTAAGAGAGAGAGAGTAGGAGGAGGTGGTATATCATGTGCGGGTGTATACATCTTCTCTCTCACAACAGGCGGGCCCCACACAGTTGTGGGGCCCGCCTGTTGTGAGAGAGAAGGTGTATACACTCGGCACATAATATAATTTTCGGAGTAGGAGAGACATATATAACAGAGAAAATTGAATTTTTTTTTTTCAAGTAAGGGTAATTCTGAGAAAATAATAAGAATAATTGAAAAGTGAAGACTGAAATTGAGGTGGTGGAATATTACTATTAAAAAAAAAAGACCAAACGTTCAATGACACACTAAAGCCACATGTGAGACACATAAAGTGTAAGAGACCTAAGGCTTTTGTTAACTTGATCTGAGACGGCTCAAAGTTTTTTTAGTACATTAAGCGAAAATATTTAACGAAATTTTATTAAATTATAGATATTTTTAGAAAAAGAAAATGATGATATTATTTATTTAGAAAATAAGAAAGATTATGTTTACTAAAATGTAATAATTTAATAATTTTAATAATCCTATACTAGACCATATTTGCTTCTTTGGAGGTAGATTCTTATCATAATTCTTCAATAGTTATAATCGATGCTATCAACGAATGAGGATTAACTAGTGGATTACCCCTCTAGGTTAGATGTATTATATAGTAAGATGTTATGGATCACTCTAAGATGGTTAAATCTATTTCTGGAGTATCCGTTATGATACAATGAAATTTTATATGCAAACCCAAGGGAGGGTGAATTAGCTATTAAAAATTAATGTAGTTTAATTGTAATAAGTGTGCAATAAAACGCCAACAATAAATAATGAAAAATAAATATAAGAATATAAGATAGATAAAAATAAACACGATGATTTTACATGGTTCAGTGTACTCGGTCTATGTTCACGCTATTACAAATAATTTGTTTTGTTACTGTGTCCTTACAAAAGAATTTGAACAGCAGTAAATACAACACAGTTGTTACAATAATCAACAATACAGAAGTAATAATAAAATAACAGGACAACAGTAGACAGTGAACGGTAGGCACAGATTAGGAACGAAGGCAGTGGAAAGAATTCCGAGGCTTGTTGATGCGGCAACAATCTCCTTAAAACAAATTCGTCCCCTACCGAAATGGTGCAGTAGAATGCGAGACGTTTGTTTCCCAGGATGCAACGGAAATAAGCGACAATGGGCACCACCAGAATCGTCTTCAAACGAACCAAGATGTATTCGAACTCTTTCAACAGAAAAACAGTAAAGCAAATTTTTGTTTCTAGCTTCTCAGTAAACTTAAAACAAAATAAACACACCAATTAAAACACATTAGTGGGAGACCTTTCATTTGAAGTAACCACTAAATTAATTGATATAGTTAATTTGAGTGTTATGGAACTTCAAAAGGCTTGCAAAAATTGGCTGGGCCGAGCCCGCACAATTTGGTCCGGCATTCGTGTACGCAGGACACGCGGGTGCACACGAGCCAAGCTTGATTCGGATTTGATTTGCACCCCCCCCCCCCCCCCCCCCCCCCCCGCGCACGTAGAGAGAGCCTCTATCCTTACAACTCTTACCCATCTACATATGAGCAATCATATATAAGCATAATATTCTCTTCATAGCTTTCCCATATGGGACAAGCTTACTTTTCTTTATTTTCCAACACCAATGGGTGAACTTTGAGCAACAATTTCTCATTCACCCAAGCATCATTTTAAGCATATGAATATACCATTTCGAAGTACTCACGGAGGAGTATCCGAATCATTTAATAACAACCACTAACACGAAGTGGACCATGCTTAAAATTGAGCCTCAAAATGCTTACTTATAAGCAATTTTCCAACACACGCTTCCTATTACAATACACTTGAGGATTTTACTAAACAATCGCTTTAAAACTTCAAAGACTCAATTTTTGACTTCCACATGTGTCAGTGAACGTTTAGGTATATCACTCACACCTTGAATTCCTCACAATGATCAACTCCCTAATGAATAAATACACAAGTATTAGTTTAAATTATTATGATTACAGATTGGAAGCAAATGAGAGCTTTTGAGAACATTTAAGAATGATAATAAGCAAGTTAAAATAAGTAAAAAGGTGGTTCTAGCGGATATAAATAAGTATTTATAGATCTCTAAAAAAATATGACCATTATACTCAAGATATCTCGAAAAATAATGCTAAATTGGTCAACCGGATTGTTGAACGGGTCGTCTCCCTTAGCTAGCAGTTAGATTCACAATTTTAAAAAGAACTGACTATCCGAAAACTTAAATTAGTTAGCCACTTGAAGAAGTCAACCATTTGGAGGTTCACATTTGACTGTGAACTCTCTAGAAAATTACGATCAATCGGCTTGAGAAACCGGTCACCATGAACTTTTAAACTCTAAAAATGTAGCAATTTAGTCCAATTTTTTCATAACTTTTAAAATATAACAATTTAGTCTGGATTTTTAAGATTTTATAGAAATTATATTTTAGCTCAATAAATTTTAAAAAATTTTAACCATACCCACATTGGCAAGCCCAATCTGAGGTTGTGAGCTCAATTAATCCTTGTTATAGCAACTGATTGCATTCATTTTGGGCCAAAACAAGGTCCGAAGGTGTCATCCCGAGATAAGACGTCTTAGTAGGATTAATATTCTCATTAAGCTTGAAGGGTAGCTTAATAAATAATTCTTCATTCTTCCATAGCGGCGAGAGACGAGTGAAGTCCTGGTGAGAATCTGACTAAAAATGAGATAATGTCTTTATGATAGACTCAAAATCTGGTTAGACTTCTATTCATTAGAACAACTTCGGGATAGTGGCGTATGGCTTTGTCAATCTTTTGAATCAAACACCAGCTCGAATTATCTAAAGCCTTTTTGCTTGTTGGTAGACATCGAACTCAATTAGCAAATCTTTATCCGGTAGATTTGAAAAAAAATACTTTGGTCCAAATTATGCATTATGGGAAGAATTGGATTCCAATAGGCTTTTGTTTGGGAAAAAATCAGGCATACGCAGAATGACGAATAGAAATATGACACGTGGACTAGTTTCAGAATCTACCATCAACAACTACCTTCAGACTCTGAACTTAGTGTCTACTGACAGATCACGAACAACATCAGAGGCTGATCCCAGAGTCTTCCGTCAGAGACTTATTTAAGAATCCTATCTCTGATTTTAGAGTCCCATATCAGAGACTGATTTCAGACTCTGAACTCGTGTCTACCGTCAGTCTCTATCGTCAGGGCCATGCTTTCAGGACTCGCCCCCAAGACTTTCGCCTCATGCCCATTCCCAGGGAAGTCAGATGAGGATCAAAAGAGGAATTAGCTCGAAATATCAGCTCTTTAATTATGAGAATCGCCAAAATAAGGAAAGAGATAACCAAATAAATTACTTTCTATTTCTTGAAGCTGATTAATCGCCCAAAATGGGGAAATCCAGAGATTCTTGTGATTAGGCTAGTTAATTAGGAATATGAACGTTGTCAATCGAAGTTTCCTTGTAATGAAAGATTATAAGTAGTGGAAGAATCCTAGAGAAAGTGATTGATACTTGATTATTTGAGAGACAATAATATCTCTTTTTACTAGTCAATTTTGTCACTGGGTTACTTGATTTTATTGTTTGTGAGATGTCTTGCACAAACAATTGGGGATCTCCCTAAAAAAATGAGGGATTTCTTCTGGCTAATTAAGAAATAAGAGAGAGCTTTCTGCCTATTACTTTTTATTAATCATTTTTTTGTTCGTGAAATTTCTTGCATAAATATTGACGCCACTTGTGGGAAAATGAGATAAAAAATTATTTCTACGGTTAATTTGATCATATTCCTTGAGAATATTTTTTTTCTGAACTGAAAAAATCTATTTATTCCTTCATCTTCTTTGCTACATTCTCTTTCATTGTTTCAGGAATTACTCAATCGAGGAAAATAAGAATGACCCTAAGAAACAAGGAGTCCATAATCTCTGGTTCAGTTGCTCAAGAAGTAGATGAAGTTTCCAACTCGCTGACGCTTGCAGCGAATGTCACAGCAATGATGCACAAAATGATGAAATAGATGGAAGAACAAAACTGTCAGGCTGCAGCTGTAATAGAAGCAATGAAACAACAGTTCCAGGAACATATGCATGTCATGCAGTAATAAAACCATGCACTAAAAGCTCAAATCTAAGAGGTCACGCCAAAGTTACAGACCAGGGCAGAAGGCCTGCTAAAGGTGACAGAGAAAAGGTCGAGAATGTTCCAAGTTACTATGATTACAATTATAGGAAGATGTAGCTAAAGAAACAGGACCATGGACGAGCAAGATTAGAATCCAAAAAAAGAGGAGACCGTAGGGTGAATGAAGTGAAGTCAGTGCCTCAAGAGAAGCTGAAGAATGATAGAGATCTGATTTAGGGCCTAAATGGCCAAAATGGGAAGACAATTAACTGCTGAACGGGTTCACCTTCCCATAAGAATAAATCTTTCACAAAATAAAGGATTTGGGTCTGCTTAAGGAACCACAACCGATGAAATTACAAGAATAATATCGTGACAAGTTTCGAAATACCATTTGTAGGTGCCCTAGGTGCTGCTCTCGCCATCACTATAAACCAGAATATCATCAAAGAACACGAGCACGGACCTTCTTAAATATGGCCTGAAAGTATTGTTCATCGTAGCCTGAAAGGCTGCTGGTCCATTTACCAAACCAAACAATATCACAACAAATTCATAATGACCCTCATGGATCCTAAGTCCGTCTTGGGTATGTCCTCCTCCCTTACCCTGATTTGATGGTACCCAGATCGCATATCAATTTTCGAAAAGTATTGCGTCCCATGAATTTCATCCAATAACTCATCAATCAATGGGATCAGATATTTATACGGGATGTTGATTTCGTTCAAAGCCCTATAATCAACGCAAAATCTTCAGCTCCCATATTTTTTTTCACCAAAATTACCAGACTCGAATAAGGAGAATTACTCAGCTGTATGACCTCTAACATTAGCATCTCCTTCACTAATCTCTCTATCTCAACTTTCTGAAAATCGGTGTAGCGATAGGGCTTCACCCTCACTGGGTCTTGGCCCTCCTCAATCACTATTGTGTGATTTATCTCCCTTTTTGGTGGTAAAGACGTTGGTTCTTGAAACACTAATAGGAACACGCTCATCAACTCTTCCACTTCTCTTTTTCAGGTATTCAGTCCTATCATCATTCCAGTTGGAATTTGGTTGTAACGCAACATTCCAGAGTACGATTCCTTGAAATTCTACCTCAAACACATTGCATATAGATTTAAATGAAATTTGAGATCGGCATAAGGTCAGGTCACCCTTTATCACAACATGCTTATCTCCTTGTTGTATCTTCATATTCATCTTACTCTAATATACCATCACCTCCACTAAGGTCTCCAACCATGTCACACCCAGTATTAGATCCACTCCCCCAAGTTTAAACAAATACCCGTCTACGGCCACTGATATTTCCCCTAGCTCTACTATCAACTTTTTGCACATCCCTTGCGAGACCGTACAGTGGCCATCCCCCAAGCATATTCCAAATTGTGGATTCTCCTCAATTGCTAGCCCCACATTCTCGACCAGATATTTTGACATAAAATTATGGCTTGCCCCACTGTCAATTATGAAAATTACGGGTACCCCTGTGATTTTTCCCAATAATTTCATGGTTTGTGGATGTGTTAACCCCCGATTGCATATATTTGGTAACTCCACTTCTTGTCATTGACTTCTATGTTCTACGCTCTCACCCAAGATCTCTCTGTCTAGAGCATTAACCCATTCGGCCTCCCATATCTCCAAGGATTCATCCTCACCAAAGATCGTTACGCGTATAACTTTCACAGCGCACTTATGCATCGACATGTATAGATGATCACATATGAAACACTATTGTTTTGCGGTTTTAGGCTGCTGTTTTTTATCACTGTTTTCATGATTTTTGAGCTGCTGTTTGATGGTGATTTTTGGTGGTTATAGTGCAGTTTTAGGGGTGATTTTTGGTGGTTATAGTGCAGTTTTAGGGGTGATTTTCAGTGGTGTTATGGTGCAGTTTTAGGGGCTGTTTTCGGTGATGTGGTGGTGCAATTTTAGAGACTGTTTTTGGTGATGTAAGGGGTTGTTTCGGTGATGTGAGGGGCTGTTATTAGGGTACTTTTTTGGTGATATTAGGGGACAGTTCCAGGTTGTGTTTGTGCGGCAATGATGGTGTTTTGGTTTAGTGTTTTCGGCAATGGAGGGAGAAGGAGAAGAGAATTATTTCTTGTTACTTCTTGCTTGTATTGGGCATGGACTTTCTTTGATATTTTTTGTCTGAGTTATGCGTGAATGCCAGAGGGTGTGAGTGTTGGATTTGTGTTTCTTTTATAGACAATTGCTAGGGCTTCTCTTGTTTGAATATGAATAAGATTTGTGTATTAAATAGATGCCATTTAATTAGTGTCACACAAGGAAAACATATATTAATTGGGGACAATATTTGTTTAAATTAGGAATACGTTTATTTGATGTTTATTTGTTTTATTTTAATTTGGTATATGATTTGTTTTGTTTAGGTAAGTAATTTGTTATTTTAGTAGGTGATTATTTAGATTTTATTTGATTTATTTTAATTTCCAATGTGTTAAATATGTGTTTTATTATTTTTGGATGTGTCTTATGGGCTTGGGCGTGTGGTTGGCTTTGGATGGTGGTATGTGGGCTTGCGGAGGTTTTAGGTCAAGGCCAAGTGGTTTGCGGGGGGTTTTGGGCTAGGTGAATTTTAAAACCGAGATCTACAAGCGAGCCCGACGCTAAACAAGTGAATAAAATCTAACGAAAATACCGATTCCCTTCCGACGTCCGTTTCCCGCGACTTCCTCGACTTAAAAGGTAGTGTCTCCAAATGAGACTCATCATAGGGACTTATATGCAAAAATGCAGTGCCTACAAGAACTTCCAAGGATTAGCAAGCTTGACTCCAAGAGCCAATCTTGATTCCAATGCTAGCGAGCTTCACCCTAAGATCCAATCTTGATTTCTCCTAGTTGAAATGTTGTAGAGACCTCACAAAGCTTCTCTAAACACTTCTCTAACTTAGGCTAATATCTCTAATACTTGCTTGTATTTAGCTTTCTCAAGCTTTTACTTTGCTTAATTAAAACCTTCATAAAGCTTGTTATTTATAACAAAACTTAGGCAATTTTTAATTAATAAAAGTTGTAATCAACTTTTAGGAGGGCTTAATCTAATTTGTCCAAATATGTATAATTAGGTGTGACTAATCTTAATTGTTTACCACTTTGATTTAATCCAATTAAATCAAGACAAGGATTAGGAAATGGATTAGTTCAATGTTTGCCACTTTGATTTAATCCAATTAAATCAAGCCAAAATCACCTATTATTACATACTTACAATTATCATAATATCCTCAAATGATAGAGATAATTATGATTTTACTATTAAGCCATTGTGTAATTATTGAATTAATCCAATTAATCCAATTAGGTCAAAGTAAATAATCAATGTTATCCAATAACAATTGATTATCTAAGTTAATAATTATAATATCGAATATTATCTTTTATCAAAATTAATCGGCTACCCAAGTGCTCAACGAGTACACTTCATATTGGGACTCTCTAAGTTTAGACACGTTCATCATATAAGCCTAGCTAATATGTACGCAATTCGGCCACCTCCGAACATCTAGAGGCCAGACCATTAAAGGTTTCTGACATACATTCCATCAAAGTGTGGAGGATCTCACACAAAATCAATGATATCTTATAGTCAAAGGATTACATATGCTACTCGACTCGAGGAGATTCCTATTGACGGTGGTGTGTACTTTCAACTATTAGGAATCGCCTGTGAGTCATTCAGTATTTGGTTCATCCAATACCCACACGTCTATACGAGTTTCCAAAACTCATGGTACATCAGGTTAAACCATTGGAATTCCAATTCCAATATATGACATGTGCTAGTCTTCTAAGTTATAGGAATTCGACCGTATTCCAAAACCAACGAATAAGAATATTTACTTTAAGAATAGTTTACAATAATAATACTTATCCCAATATCGGACCACCTAGTGTCTAGTATTACTACAAGACTATTCTAAGGTCGATGTCATTCTTAACATATATATACATCAATCTTATATGCATAATGATAATACCATTAATAAGCTATGAAATGAAAATGTAGTTATTTTACGCACCATATATACAAGTCTTCGCCCCTCATGTTTTCATCATTACTCCTAACAAACTTTGACACGTCAACACCATTCATTCAGCTGATGTTGTGCCCACTTTTTCCCATTTCCTCGCATATACCCTATGGGTTGGAGGCTTCTCATGCATTTGGGCTGGTTCTTCTAGATTGCTCCTCAATTCATCAATGGGCCTGCTCCTCAAATCATCAATGGGCCCACCCCGTGAATCTGTCTCTAACAATTTCATATTCTAAAAAATAGAGATAGAAATCAATCATAACATACTGGGATTTACAAATTCCGATCCCATATCTGAACTGTGATTTGCCAATTTTGATCCTGTCTCGATTATAGATTCAAGATAAAAAAAATTAACCAAATTTTGAATTGACTTGCTTGAGATTTTGATCGAGATTCGGACCTAAAAATTATCTCAAATCACAACCTGATTTTTTATTCAAGATAAAAAATTATTTCAAATCCTAATTCAATTTTTTTTAGAGATTAAAAATAATCTCGAATCCCATCACATTCGCAATATCGATGGAAATTCGGATTTCCTATCTAGACCCAGCCAAGGTTCCGGTTCCGAACCGGTTGGAACTGGATGGTTCTGGTTCCAATCGGTTCCGGTTCCGGTTCTGAAATCGGAACCGGAACCTGACCGGTCTGGTTCGGTTAGGGTTGTTACCCAAACCGAACCGGTTGGAACCATTCGGTTCCAGCAGTTCCAACCGAAACCGCAAGGTTCCGGTTGGAACCGGATGGAACCCTAGGGTTCCAACAAAATATGTAATTTAATTTTTAATTTAAATTACATATTTTTAGATAAGAATTTTATCTAAAAATTAAATGTAATTTTTAATTACATTAAATAAGAATTTTATCAAGCTGTTTAATTTTTAATTTAAATTAAATCAAGCTCTTTAATTTAATTTTTTTTTTTTTTTTTTTTAGATAAGAATTTTATTTGTAATTTAATGTAAATATGTAATGTAAGTTTATTATATAAATTCAAATTCATAATTTTAAATTATATTATTTTATTAATCTCAATTTTTTATTTTAAATAAAGCAAAAAAAAAAAAAAACAGAATGGAACTGGAACTGAACGGTTCGGTTCCGATTCCGGTTACGATTCCGGTTCCACATTTAGTGTGGAACCGGGAACCGTTCGGTTCGGTTTCGATTTAGAACCGAACTGAACCGCCGGCCAGATCTATCCCTGTCCATGTTACAAATTAATTAGTTTTTGAAATTTATATTATAGACCAAAAACATCGTACCAATGATACACGTGGCAAAAAAATTGGACACGTGGCCAAAAAGGAAACATATTGCTTTGCTTGTAAAATTCAAGAAATTAGCCTCGAGGTTGCTTATTCAAGAAGATTCCAGACAAACACTTGCACCTGTAAGAAATTCACAATATACACTTGTTGTTCATAATTAGAGTTGCAGGTTTTAAGAAATAAATTAATACGAACAGAAGTCCTAACCACCTGCATCTTTTTCAACTCTTCAAACACTTTAAAATGGCCAGCTCACATGCACAAGTTCATACCTACCACGGCTTTAGTTTATTTTATTACATGGAAATGTTATGGTACAAACCATTGGATACCATCCAAGGGACATATTCAAAAGGTTATACCTCTTCCATGTAATCTTTGGAGCCTATGACCATATTATTTTCAATTAGAGGGCATGTTCCTAAGGGGTACCATCCAAGGGACATGTCCCTCCTCCGAAGAATTTCCAACACACATCTTCCATAAAAGAAAAATGGGAAGAAAAAAGTGAATTTAATTATTTATACAATTAGTCAACCAAAATCAACAGATCTACCAACTATGCATATGAGCTGTTTGTACAAACTACAAACAGAACCATATATAGTAGCTTTCTTGTCCACATCACGTTATTAACTTTCTTTTTTTTCTTCATTTTCAAGACTAATAATTAAAAAAAAAAAAAAAAAAATATCAATCAATCATTGTCCTTCACCATCTGAGTTCTTCCTCTTTAAGTTACTTCTTTATTTAATTAGGCCATCTAAGGTAATCTTATATCACAAACCACTGCAAGAAAAAGCGATCCAAAAATTTAGCGTCGTTATAAAAATTATCGTTAAATATATCATTTATTGTTGTAAAAAACAAACGACGCTAAAAATAACAACATCTTACGTCGAGCTTATTAGATACGTTGTATGTTAGTTTAATATCGCCTATAAATTTGGC
>SKCR01051801.1:0-38935 GCA_019454045.1 Zanthoxylum bungeanum | reverse complement strand
ATGATGTATTGAACGAGGAAAGAACGAACCTGGATGAAAACCCCAAAAATCCACCTCGATTTTCACTTCCAGTGCAATCAAGGTGAATTTGGGGGACAATTGTTGGCAAAAGAAAAAATATCACCCTGGAGCGAAATCGCCCTAGAACGAAGAATGAAGGACGAAGGCAAGAAGGGCGATGAAAGGAAGAGCGATCAGAGCGATCACTAGATTAGAGCGAAAAGAACCCAGGACGACCGAAGCATTAGAACGAGAACACGTAATGCAGTTGATCCCACGACTACAGCAGTTAAGCAGTTTTCCCTCCACGATCAAGCAGTTGAGACGCACAGCTCAACGGTTGAAGACACGATCCAGCAGCTGCAGGGAGATACTGGAACTGCCCAAGCAGTTTACAAGCTTCACTATAAAAGCTCACTCGTACAGAGAGAAAAAGCCCCGATCAAATGAAGACTCAAACGAGCATTTTTTTTTTATCTTTTAGTTTTTATAACTTTTAGGACTGTAATTTGTGTGCTTGCGCCCCTTGGAGGCTTATTCACTTAATCAAACACCCATTGCTGGGACTTTGTCTCAGGAGATTTGAACCTTACACGTTTCTCTTTCTTCTTCGCGCACAAAAATCGCGCAAACACATTCCATGAAGCCGTCAATAAGAGGTCTTCTCAAGTTGAGTAGTATATGTGATCCCAGTGTTATTAAAGGCGCACTAAGGCGCAAACAACCCTGGAGTATAGGCGCGGGCCTGAAGACGCACTAAGGCGCAAACAGCCTTGGAGCCTAGGCGAGGGCCTGAAGGCGCAAGGCGCACGCCTGATGAATGTAAGGCGCAAAATGCTACAAAATGTGTAAAAATACATAGAAAAATAATATACAAGTGTGTATCTAACTATTATTTTGAGAGTTCAAATCCAAAATTTCATATATAAATCACAAGTTCATATCTAAAAGCAAGAGTTCAATATCCAATCTTCATATAATCACATCTAAATCACAAGTTCATATTCAAAAGCAAAATAGTAACATATCCAAAAGCAAGGAGTTTATCAAAATTATATAATTTCAACTTTAGAGTTCAACACACTAGAGGGGTAGTGTGAGCCTGAAGAACAAAAAGCTCAAAGTTGTTAGCCCTATGAAATTGATCTCGAACCATATGGTATTCGACTCCCCACGAGCAGCCTTCAAACTGAGCTGGGAAACGACGGAAATGGAGGGAATGGAAATGTCAATACCTTGGAACGTTCGGGGCTTGGAGAATGCCTGAAAGTTTTGAGCATTACAAAAAATTCTCCAGCTACAGAGACCTCAACTTCTATTTTTCTGTGAAAAAAAGTCTATGTCTAAGCAGATGACAACAGTGAAAATTGTACTTTGAAAATTGTTTTGTAGTGAATAGGAATAGTGGGGGTGGCGGATTGGTAATGTTATGGAAATCATATGTGGAGGTAAATATAAAGTCTTTCAGCAAGCACCATATTAATGCTGAAGCTCGGTCTGAGACTGGTTTGAATATGCGACTGCAAGAGTATATGGACATCCTGAGGTGGGAATGAAGAGGCATACTTGGACACTGATGAGACGATTGGCTAATTTGTCCTCTTCCCCATGGGTATGCTTTGGTGACTTAAATGAAATTCTGCATTTACATGAAAAGTCAGGGGGAAATGAAAGAAACTTGTGTGTGATCACTAATTTTAGAGATGTTGTAGATGAGTGTGGTTTGATCAATCTGGAAAGCAAGGGATAACATTACACATGGTCCAATAGGAGATTTGGGCAACATTTAATTGAGGAAAAACTAGACAGATTCCTATGCAGTCGAGATTTGAGAAATACTAGTCATGACTTGGTGGCCACGAATTTGGACAATTGGAGTTTAGACCATTGTCCAGTGATGTTAGAAATATATAAGAGGAGTATTGGAGTGCATTATTGTAGAAAAACATATTCAAAAACCCATTATAAGAACATGTGGAGCCCTTACAAGGCTTGCAAGGATATAGTTGCAAGAGAGTGGAGTGATACTGGAAGCTGGAATAGGCAGAACCCAATTCAAAATTTTCAGCAAACTGCGAAAACAACAATGGCCCAGCTACAAATTTGGAGTAGGGAAGAATTCGGAGGAAGAAGGAAGAAGTTTGACACCCTGGTGAGGCAACTTCAAAGGATAAAGCATAGCAATCTGGGAAGTGATAATGGGGAAGCGATTCGAACAATCGAAAGAAGAATTGATAATATATTGTTGGATGAAAAGGTATACTGGAAGCAGAGGTCTAGAGTAGATTGGCTTAATGAGGGGGACAAGAATACCAAATTTTTCCATGCAAAAACAACTGCGAGGAAAAGAAAGAACAAGATATGGGGAGTGTTAGATGATGATGGTAACTGGGGGAGCGGGAAGACGAGATAGAAAAGGAATTCTGTTATTACTTCGCAAAGCTTTTTAGCACATCCAATCCAAACCAAAATAAGATTAATGTTGTGTTATCAAGCATGCCATAGAAGGTTACAGCAGAGATGAATGAACTCCTGGAGCAACCATTTACAGAAGAAGACATCAAATAAGCTCTCTCGCAAATGTCCCCTACAAAGGCCCCTGTACCAGATGGATTGCCTGTAGTTTTTTTTCTAGAAGCATTGGAAGGAGGTGAGTAAATGAGTTACTGCTACATGTTTACACTTCTGAATGGTCAAGGTAACATTACCCCATAAATCATACTCATATTGCTTTAATTCCCAAAGTTGAGAAACCAAAAACTTTCGACCGATAAGCCTTTGTAATGTGATTTATAGGATAATAACCAAATCTTTGGCAAACAGGCTGAAACGCATTCTCCATCAAATCATCTCCCCCACCCAAAGTGCCTTTATCCCCAGTAGACTCATCACGGATAACATAATTATTGAATACAAAGCTTTGCACAAGATTAGGCTTAGCAAGAGCCAAAAACACGGGCTGATAGCACTTAAATTAGATATTAGCAAAGCATATGATAGGATAGAATGGCCTTTTTTAAGACAAGCTATGCTTCAAATGAGGTTCACTCAAAATGAGGTTCACAACTTCTTTTTCAGTTATCATTAATGAGGTTGCAAAGGGTTATATACAACCGCAGAGGGGACTGAGTCAGGGATGCCCACTGTCCCCATATTTGTTCATTATTTGTGCAGAGTCGTTCTTCAAGATGTTGATGCAAGCAGAGAGGCAAAGTCTTATACATAGGCTGAGATTTGACAGAAACACTACAATTTCTCATCTTCTTTTTGCTGATGACAGCCTTATATTCTCACGAGCCTCAATTGAAGACTGTAAACATTTGAAGTCCATTTTTTACTCCTATGCAGCGACATCAGGGCAAGTTTTTAATTATGAGAAATCATCAATGTTCTTCAGCACCCACACTCAGGAGAGATATAAGGAAGCAATCAAAAACATTTTCCAGCTACAGGTGGTGTCTAAGCATGAGAAATATCTGAGGTTACCATCCATGATAGGCAGGAAAAAGAAGAGTTTTTTTAATGATGTCAAACTCAGAGTACTAGGGAAGACAACCAGGTGGCAACACAATTTTTTCTCAAGTGGAGGCAAGGAAATTATCATAAAGGTTGTAGCACAATCAGTACCAGCTTTCGCAATGAGTGTCTTTAAGCTACCTCTAGGGATTTGTGAGACTATCCAAAGAGTTATTGATGGGTTTTGTTGGGGCTCGAGAGCAGATAAAAGAAGAGAACTTTCTCATTTCAATCAAGCACTTGTTGCAAAACAGGGGTGGAGGTTAATCTAATTTCCAGAATCATTAGTTGCGCAGGTGTTAAAGGCAAGATATTACAAACACTCTGATTTTCTTATTGCTAAGGTAGGCTCCAATCCCTCTTTTGTCTGGAGGAGTATTTTATGGGGAAGACAAGTTCTCAACAAAGCCTGTAGATGGAGAATTGGAAATGGAAATCAAGTGAAAATAAGGAAGGACAACTGAATTCCCAGGCCATCAACGTTCAGACCAATCTTGGAGCTAGATTTACCGCATGAGGCTATGGTTGCAGACATTTTGAGTCCCCCTAACACATGGGATGAAGAGCTGATAAAGAAGAAGTTCAGGGTTGTAGACGCATAAACAATATTAGCAATCCCTCTTCCAATAAACCTAAGACCAGACCACTTAATTTGGCACTATGATAAGAAGGGCCAATACTCGGTCAAAAATGGGTACCAACTGGCTCTCAAGCTTAAGTATCCAGACTTCCTCACTGATTCTGCATCAAAAAACAATCAACGGAGCATCATCTGGACTCTCAATATTCCTGAAAAGATAAAGATCTTCATGGGGAGAGCGGCCCAAAACTTGTTGCCAACTGTTGAGAACCTTTGGAAAAAAAAAGATTCTGCAAGAACCGATATGCCTAACATGCAAAGGTGGAGTGGAAGGTACTACCCATGTGCTACTTAACTGTAAAAGAGATAAGAAATGTTGGAAAACAACTCCTTTTGCTCAGAGCATTCAAGAAACCGCATGCCAAGATATCTTAACTGTCTTGGATCGACTGTTAAGAATTCACAGCAAGGCAAAATTAGAGATGATTGTGGCTATTTTCTGGGCAATTTGGCAAAACTATAAACAGAAGCATTTTTGAAGGTAAGATGGAAGAACCCTGGGGAGTTGTAGCCAGAGCAAAAGCAATGGTAGATTCATACAAAAGAATCAAGATTTTGGATACAGCCTGTAACCTAAAGGAAGATGCAGCAGCTAAAAATTCATGATGCCCCTCTCCCGCTGAATGATACAGGATTAATGTTGATGCAGCCACCAATTTAGAGAAAAAGCTATCTGGATTGGGGGATATTATTAGAGACTGGGATGGAAACTTTAAAGCGGCAACCATGAAAATTTCTAAATTTAATGGTGATGTGGCTTATGTTGAAGCTAAAGCTGTAAGCTGGGGAGTGCAATTAGTAGGAAAGGCAGGCTTGAACTCAATGGTGGTGGAATCTGATGCTCGAGGAGTCGTAGAGCTGGTAAACAGCAGCATTACAGAAGTTACTTGGGTGATAACAGGCATTATTGATGCAAGCAGAAACTTCCAAGAATTGAAGTGGACCTACACCTCTAGAACTTGTAATGCTTGTGCTCATTTTCTAGCTAAGTTAGCTTTGGAAAAGAAGGAAACTATTGTATGTCTGGATAGTCTCCCAGCAGAACTTATGTATTTATTCACAAATGTGATTTAATGATAAGTACTACTTTCATAAAAAAAAAAACTTACAATCAAAAAGCACATCGTCATGTTGTTGTAACAACAGCAACAATCTGCTGTTGTGGTTCTGCTATAGTAATTACAACAACAGAGCTGTTGTTGTATAACAGCATCCTGTTGTTGTAATTTACAACAGCAAGCAGGATGCTGCTATTAACAACAGCCTGCTGTTGTAATAACAGCATCAGCACTAACCCAAAAAAAATTAAAAATATTAAATATTAAAATAATAAGCAAAAGAATCCAGTAGCAACACGGTAAAAAAAAATAAAAATAAATAAAACATAAGAAAAAAATCAACAAATATTAGGAGACTGTCAACAATGAAGATTGGGAGCTGTGCAGATCTGAGTGAGGGCTGGGTGATTTGGCTCGTGAGGGAGATCGTGAGTGAGCTTTAGGTTTTAGAGAAAAAATGAGGTGGTTTTGAGAGGGGTATTAAAATCGGCATTTAATGGTTTTTTGGCTTCTTAAATAGTCAGATTTTGAGTGATTTAGGCTGGGTTTTGGGTGATTTGGGCCGATTTTTAGGTGATTTGGGTATGATTTTGGGTGGGCTGGTTCAAAGATACAAATGGATCTTTTCAGGTGCCTTAGGCGTGCCTTTTTTGAAGGCTTCAGGCGCGCGCCTCGATGCTTAGGCACAAGCCTGAAGCACGTTGCCCCGCCTTGGCCTCCTCTAGGTGTAGGGGCCATCGTCGGCATATAGGCGCGCCTTTAACAACACTGTGTGATCCTTTGACTTGGGATACCACAAGGATCTTGTGTGTGTCTTCTGTACTTAGATGCCACGTGTCGGAAACCTTTTATGATCTAACCATCGGATGGTCGTTGGGTATAGACCTGACATACATGGAGGTCGGTGTGCATTCCGTTAGCCCATGTTGTTAGGTTTTATATCCTGGAACTTTGAGATTGCATTCCTTAAATATTCGGTAGAAGTTAACCTCGGAAATTATTTTTGTTGGTTATGATTATATTAAAAATGAGTTTTCTAACTATTATCGGGGATTATGAATCTGAGGATAAGGTAATGTTGAGCATTTATGAGATTTGTCAGTTTTCTCTAGGTCTCCTCGCTCAACTAGGATATAGGATGACAAATGGATTATACGTATATGGTATCTCGACTTGTATGTTTTATCAAATCGTTTATGGATTGAGTAATTATTTTGAGATAATAATGTTTATTCATGTGACTCTTGGTAATCAGTGTTTGATCAAAATTTTGATGTGATAAACATTTAAACAAACAAATGATTAACATTAACACGAGTAAATTGCAATTCCCTTAACCTTAATGCAGTGTTTAAAAAAAAAGGTGAGAAGCGCCGCCTCCTCGCGGCGTCAGCACGTCGAGGCGGCCGCATCTTGCGATTTTGTCAGATCGGCCGCGCCACTGTGCATGAGGCGGCCGCCTCAAGCGCAATGGCTTTTTTTTTGCCTTCAAAACGACAACATTTTGGGGGCTCCAAAAAGTCATTGTTTTGGGTTCAATAAAAAAAAACTGGTAAAACGTCGCCTCTCTCATCTTCGCCTCGCCCTCTCGTCTCCTCTCTCATCTTCTTCATCTCATCTCCCTCGCGCCTCTCTGATCGTCGGCTGGGAAAATGAACAGAAAGTTTATGGAATTTTCCAGGAAAATTTGTAAAGTTTTTTCTGGCCCATAGTTTTAGCTAGCTGATGATGATGTTATGTTATATATTGTAGTTAGACTGTTGCTTTCTTCACTTTCGTTTTACTCGACATTGTTGCTCCACGTGTCCTTTCAAGTCATTCTCTAATAATTGTTTTATTTTTTTATTTGGAATTTGAATCGAATCGAACCAACAATTAAAAATAATTAAAATTTTTTAATAAACAAATTATTAAAAAACCGAATAATTATAATTACAATTATAATTTTTTTTTATTTTATATGATATAAATTAAAAAATAATACGACTTTATGTTATTTGTTAGGGAAAGTAAAAGCTCCTCAATTAGTGGATGAAGACAATACAAGTGAATGAGGCTCTTTGGAGGATGACCCATCTGATGATGATGAGAGTTTTAACCCAAGTTTCATGCCGCTAGACACAAATGATAGCATATTTAGGGATTAGTTATCAATTGCTTTTTGACCATATTATAAATGATGGATAAATGAATGTATTTTCGATTGTTGATGTTTTTATTATGCTGATATTATGTTTTTATTTTCAACGGCCAACCACCTCGAGGCGTTATCCGTATTTTTAAACATTGCCTTAATGTGTGTTAAAGTGCGAGCACATATCAAAGTGATTAAGCTTAGCTTAAGGTAGCATTACAAGCAAGCTTGATGTGACATTGCTAGCTAGAGGTGGCAATTGTATGCAAACTTGATGTGGCATTGCTAGCTAGATGAGGTATTGCAATCTGGAGGTGGCATTATATCAGTGTTGTTAAAGGCGCGCCTAAGGCGAGCCTATATGCAAGCGACGGCCCATGCACCTAGAGGAGGTCAAGGCAGGGCAACGTGCTTCAGGAACGGGCCTGAAGCCTTCAAAAAAGGCGCACCTAAGGCACCTGGATAAATCCATTTGTATCTTTGATCTAGCCCACCCAAAATCAGACCCAAATCACCTAAAACCGGCCCAAATCACCCAAAACCCAGCCCAAATCACTCAAAATCTGACTTTTTAAAAAGCCAAAAAACCATAAAATGCCCATTTTAATACCTCTCTCAAAACCACCTCATTTTTTCTCTAAAACCTAAAGCTCACTCACGATCTCCCTCACGAGCCAGATCACCCAGCCCTCACTCGGATCTCGACAGCCCCCATTCTCTATTGTTGACAGTCTCCTAAATGAAAAAAAATATATGTTATATTTGTTAATTTTTTTCTTATGTTTTTTTTTTTACTGTGTTGCTATTGGATTCTTTTGCTTACTGTTTTAGTATTTAATATTTTTAATTTTTTTTTGGATTGGTGCTGATGCTATTATTACAACAGCAACAGCAACTCTGTTGTTGTAATTACAGTAGCAGAACCACAGCAGCAGACTGATGCTGTTGTTATAACTCTTTGCTTTTGGAGATGTAACTCTTTTGCTTTTGAATATGAACTTGTGATTTAAATGTGATTATATGAAGATTGGGTATGGAACTCTTGCTTTTGGATATGAACTTGTGATTTATATATGAAACTTTGGATTAGAACTCTCAAAATAATAGTTAAAAATCATTTATAGCTAATTGATAGTTAGATACACTTGTATATTGTTTTTCTATGCATTTTTACACATTTTGTAGCATTTTGCGTCTTTTATTCATCAGACGCGCGCCTAGGCTTCAGGGCTGTTTGCGCCTTAGTGCGCCTTCAAGCCCGCACCTAGGCTCCAAGGTTGTTTGCGCCTTAGAGCGCCTTCAGGCCCGCACCTAGGCTCCAGGGCTGTTTGTGCCTTATTGCGCCTTAGGCCTTTAATAACAGTGCATTATATGCAAGCTTGATTGACATTGAAAACTAGAGGTGGCATTTTGCACTTGGACTCTATAAGAGGCAGGCTAAGTATTAGTTTTTCTCATAAGTGTGCTTGTTTGCAAGTTGTTACCATCTTCTCTCTTAATTGAACTTGCTATTGTAAACTCCAAGGCTATGAGTTAACTACAGTTGAAGCAAGAGAGAAAGCTAAGTAGTTGGCTGATTCTTACTGCAGTGAGTTGAGTTCGCAATTGCAGAATCTCCGAGTTAGTGTCAATGTTATAGTGAGGAAAACAATCAAGAACAGTCAGCAAGAGTTGTTGCGCTGTTCTTCCTATGTTTTTCCCATATCCAAATCACACTCTAAGTGTTAGTGAGTGATTTGTTGCTAAGAGTCAGATAGCTACCATTCTTTCGATGCCTGAAATTGTTCCAGCGAGAACTCCTAGTGAGACTCGAGAAGATCTTGGACAAGAAGCAAGAGTTGCTACTTTTGCTTGGACTCAGGTATGATTAATATTGAATTTCAGATATTGATAAGTTTAACAAAACGTATATGTTCTAGGATATGTGTTGTGTGTGGGTGTTAGAATTAGGAATATAATAATTAGATTGATTGCTAGAATAATTAGTATTTATGTGTAATATTTTCTTTCCTAATTTGTTGTATTCTCGAGGCTATATAAAGCCATCTCTTGTAAATACTTTCTTAAGCAAATATATAGAGTATTCTACTTTACTTCTGTACATGGTATCAGTAGGTTAATCCTAGAACTTCCTTTCACTTTTTTTTCCGGCGACACAGCCGCCTTTCCACAGCTGTCGTCAATGTTTCGGTGTGTCCGGCGACACCTCTGACATCCTTAAACTCTTTGTCAGTCGGTTGTCACAATTATGTCATTGATTTCCTCCTTTGGCGTGTCCATATCCCTGATTTTCCAAAATACCTTTGAACCCTAAATTTCCCACCACCACTTTCCACAACTTTTTTTACCCCAAACCGCCGCCGCCACCATCACACTCAAACGCCGCCGATCTACCCTCGCTGTGAACCGCACCGCCGTCCTCAGCCCCACGTGTCGTCACACGCCACTTTTCCCTCTGCGCTTGTGTCCCACGCGTCATAGCTTGCCTCCGCCTCTGTTTCCGTGGCTCTGAGCAATTTTCCCTCTAGTTTTCAGAGATCCTTCCTATGGCTGCCTATCTGAAGGCGACACTCATTCCCGAACTCCACTCTTGCCTAAATTAGGTGCCTCAGTTCCTATTATTTCTGGTTCTCATGTTATTACATCTAAAAAGTTACTTGGCTCTTTAAATTATGTCTCTTGGTCGGCTTCAGTTGAATTATGGTTTATGGGGCAAGGGTGTGAAGACCATTTGACCTCAGTGAGGATGCTATACCGGATGACGATCGCAAATCTTGAAAAAAGATTGATGCTCAACTATGTAATCTCTTATGGCAGTCCATTGATCCTAAACTTCTTGTTATATTTCGGACATATAAGAATTGCCACAAGTTATGGAGTAAGGCTCAAGCTTTGTATACTAATAATATCTAGAGATTTTATACTGTTGTGTCCAATATATTTTCCTTGAATCAGAGTGATATTGCTATGTCTGAGTATTTTGGTCGCATTGAATCATTGCGAGAGAAGTTCAATTCTATCTTGCCTATTACTACCACTATTGCTGAACAGGAACGCCAACGCGAACGGTTTTTTATGGTTTTGACTTTGCTTGGGATACGATCTGAGCTTTAGCCTGTTCGTGATCACATATTGGCCAGTGCTACTATCCCCTCTCTGGAAAATGTTTTTGCTCGGCTCCTTCAAGTCTCCTCCTCTGCCGTCATGGACTCTGAGTCCCCATCCGTAGAGACTTCCATCTTAGCAGCACAAGACAGTTCCAAGGGCGGTCGGGGTCCCAACCGAGGCGCGCGTCCAAAATGCACTTACTGTCATAAGCTTGGTCATCTCCGGGAGCGTTGCTATCGACTTCATGGGAAACCACCACGTCCTCCTACTGCTAAGGTTGCTCAAGTTGACAGTCCTGCATCCCCTGACTCTTCCGAGCACCCATCTCAACTAGTCATTTTATCTGGCCCAGCTTATGCAACTTTCTTTCAGTATCAGGCCTCTCAGCAATCTTCCTCCGCCTCCGTTGCCCACACTGGCAATTATGTAGCTTGTCTCACTCAGTCCTCTCCTTTAGGCCCTTGGGTCCTTGATTCCGAAGCCTCTGACCATATTTCTGGTAATCCACAACTTTTCTCTTCTTTAACAGGTTCAAATTCTCTCCCTATGGTTACCCTTGTTAATGGTTCTAAAACAGTTGCTAAGGGCATATGGCGAGCTTCTCATATTCCTTCCTTACCTTTGAAATCTGTTCTTTATATACCGGGTTGTCCTTTTAATCTTATCTCTGTCAGTAAACTTACCCATGATCTTAACTGTTCGGTCACTCTCTTAATAATTCTGTTGTTGTGCAGGACCAGGGTACGGGACGGATGATTGGTACGGGACGTGAGTCACAAGGCCTCTATCATCTTTCGCGGTCGCTCCCTTCCATTGCTTGCGCTTCTTCTGATTCTGCCACCGTCATCCATTGTCGTTCGGGTCACCCCAGTCTGTGAGCTGGCTCCGCATCTATCTACTCTATCTTCATTTAATTGTGAGTTGTGTCAACTTGGAAAACAAACTAGTACTAAGTTTCCCAAGCGTGTCAATAATCGGGCTGCGTCCCTCTTTGAATTAGTTCATTCTGATGTTTCGGGTCCATGTCGTGTCAACTCTGTTTTGGGATTTCGATATTTTGTTACATTTATTGATGATCATTCTCGCAATACTTCGTTATTCTTACTTAAAGATCGTTCTGAGTTATTTTCGATTTTTAAAGCCTTTTATGCAGAGATTCACACTCAATTTGGTGTTCCTATCCGTACCTTACGCAGTAATAATGCTCGAAAATATTATTCTGCCCCATTTAAAGACTTCATGTCCTCTCTTGGCATTCTTCATGAGTCATCTTGTGCTCACACACCCCAATAGAATGGTATAACTGAACGTAAAAACCGACATCTCATTAACACAGCCAGCACCCTATTACTCCATAATCATATGCCACTTCGTTTCTGGGGGGATGTTGTTCTAACTGCTTATTATTTAATCAATCGTATGTCTTCCTCTATTTTGCATAATCAAGTTCCTCATTCCATTATGTTTCCAACTCAACCCCCCATCATATGTCATTCGCATATTCGGTTGTCTATTTTATCCATAACCTGACAACAGGTCAAAATAAACTAGGTGCTAAGTCTACCAAATGTATCTTCTTAGGTTACTCTCGTCTCCAAAAAGGGTACCGTTGCTATTCTCCGGATGATAATCGTTATATCATTTCCGCTAACGTCACCTTCTTTGAGTCATCTCCCTTTTTCTCTCCCGATACACAAACCATCCCACCACCTCCCGAGGTCCTTCCCATTCCCTTCTACAGTGCTCCGCTAGAGGAACTGCCTTCATCTCGGCCTCTTCAGGTCTACCACCGTCGTCGTCGTCCTCGCCCTCCACCTTATGTCGGTCCCAACAACGTCATGGCTTACTGAAAACCTACTCCAACTCCTCCCCATACTATGGACTTGCCTGCGCAACATGATCCTATTGCCACCCGCAAAGGTATTCGTTCCACTCGTAATCCACATCCTATTAATTTACAGATTTCTGAGTTATCATCGTTTATCTGCACCATATTATACTTTTGTTTCCACCTTGTCTTCTGTTTCTATTCCTAAAAAGCTCAGAGAGGCACTATCACACCCAGGGTGGAAGCATGCGATGGTTGATGAAATGGTCGTCTTACACTCCAGTGGCACTTGGGATTTAGTTCCTTTACCGCCCGGCAAATCTGTCGTTGGCTGCCGGTGGGTTTATACAATGAAGGTTGGTCCTGATGGGCAAATTGATCGTTTTAAGACTCGTCTGGTTGCCAAGAGCTATACACAGATATTTGGTTTAGACTATGGTGACACATTTTCTCCTGTGGCCAAGATTTCCTTTGTCCGTTTATTCCTCTCTATGGCTGCTATGCGTCATTGGCCCCTTTATCAGCTCAACATCAAGAATGTCTTTCTCCATGGTGACCTTCAGGAAGAAATCTATATGGAGCAACCACCTAGTTTTGTTGCTCAGGGGGAGTATGGATTGGCATGTCGGCTTCGCCTTCTCTTTATGGTTTAAAACAGTCTCCTCATGCTTGGTTTGGGAGGTTCAATTTCGTGATTACAAGTTTTGGTTCGTACTGAAGCTTATCACTCTGTTTTCTACCGACAGTCCAATGGAAAATGCATCTACCGGGTAGTTTATGTGGACGATATCGTCATCACTGGAAGTGATCAAGAGGGTGTTCGGGAGCTAAAAACACACTTATTTAATCATTTCCAAACTAAAGTTTTGGGACGACTCAAGTACTTTCTTGGCATAGAGGTAGCACAGTCCACCACTGGGGTAGCCATTTCCCAGAGAAAGTATGCATTGGATATTCTTCAGGAGACTGGTATGTTAGATTGTAGACCGGTAGATACATCTATGGATCCAAATGTTAAACTCCTACCAAAAGAGGGAAAGTCATTGGAGAATCCTGGGCAATACAAGAGACTTGTTGGGAAGCTGAACTATCTTACACTCACTCGACCATATATTCTTTTGTTGTAAGCATGGTTAGCCAGTTTCTACAAACTCTTTGTCAGAGTCATAGGGATGTTGTTAATACGCATTCTTAGATATGTAAAAAGAGCATCAGGCCAATGTCTACTATATGAAGATAAGAGACATACTCAGGTTATTGGTTATTCTGACTCAAATTGGGCAGGTTCTCCGTCAGATAGACGCTCTACTACAGGTTGTTGTGCTCTGATTGGAGGTAATCTAATATCTTGAAAGAGTAAGAAGCAAGTTGTCGTCGCCAGATCTCGTTCAGAGGCAGAGTATAGGGTTATGGCCTTAGCAACATGTGAGCTGGTATGGTTGAAACAATTATTGCAAGAATTAAAATTTGAAGGAGGAGCACAAATGAAGCTAATTTATGACAACCAGGCAGCATTACATATCGCCTCTAATCTTGTGTTTCATGAAGAGACCAAACACACAGAAGTGAATTGTCACTTTATCAGAGAGAAAATTTTATCATTATATATTGCTACTAGTTTTGTCAACTCAGAAGGTCAATTAGCATATGTCCTTACTAAGTCTCTTTAAGGTCCTCGCATTGATTTCATTTGTACCAAGCTTGGTGCATATAACATGCATGCTCCAGCTTGAGGGGGAGTGTTAGAATTAAGAATATAATAATTAGATTGATTGCTAGAATAATTAGTATTTATGTGTAATATATTCTTTCCTAATTTGTTGTATTCTCAAGGCTATATAAAGTCATCTCTTGTAAATACTTTCTTAAGCAAATATATAGAGTATTCTACTCTACTTCTCTATGGTGGGCATGAACAGGCCTCTAGGAATTGTATATTCAAGATTTGAAATGTGTAATTCTACCCAAATTGGTTAGACGTTGAGTGTAACGGGCTAATGGAATCAAGCAGAACCCAAAAACTATTAACCGGTAAAAGTTACAGGTTAGTCGAATAGTCACTAGAATTTTAAAAAGTTTTGAAATTCTAGTCTCTGTTTCCACCCTTCTGCTGTGCACTCCAACAATATCTTCATATGTATAGAGGTAAAGAATATAAATGGTCGGTTGGGATTTCGCCACCCCTAATTTAATCCAACAGCTACAGACGAAGCCTTGGATTCCTAAGAAGATATGACTTTAGAAATGTGTGCTAGATATTATCCAAAACAACCCATTGTCCAATTTCAAGCCTATACGTTTACGTCGCCCTCCAAGCGTTTGATGAAATGCCGCAAAGACACTTGGGGCGTAACACTAGGCAGACGTCTGGTGCGTTGCTGTGCAAGTGCTTTTAATTTCAAAAGTCTAATCATAGTAATAATACTAGCAATGAAAGATCAAATATATAAACATACCTGCAAGTCATATGAGGGCAACCTTGAGTTCTTTCAACATAAAATTTGCAATGAGGGCACCTACTCCATTGCTTCTCCTTAGCAAGCTCTCTCACCATTAAATCTTCTCTTCCTCTTTCACCAACATTCAATCTTTGAAACTCCGCACATTCAACACCAGCATGCCATGGAACATAACACTGAGCGCAAAACAATCTATGGCAAAAAGGGCACTCAGATTCTGTTATAACGCCTCCTCCTCCTCCTCCATTTTCATCCACCAACATTGCTGAACAATCCTTGAATGGACAGTAAAACTTCTGTGAAGCATCAATAAGCTCCTCACAAAGTGCTTCCTCCCAAACCTCAATCACTTCCTTGGGAAGCACAGCCTTACAAGCATCAAATTCCAGGATGGACTTGCAGTCCAAACCAGGGCATGTAACACTAGTGATGCTACTTTGAATCTTTATGGCCACATGCTTGCTTATACAGTCACAACAAAATGAGTGAATACAACTCTCAAAATTGATCATTTGATCATTTTCTTTCCTTTCACAACAAATCTCACAGAATCTCAGAGAAGACTCACCAACATCTCCTGCTCTGATTTTCACCTCTATTGCTTCAGGATTTGACACCAAACAAGCTTGGATTGTGACTGATGATGGAAGATCACTTTTTGCCATCTGGGAATTGATTGTGGAAGACATAAGTGCTTCCTGAAACTGCAACTCTTCAGCATACTTTTCATCTGACACTCTGAAATCATCTTGTACATTTTCTTCATCAAAAAGTGCTGAGAAGTAAAAATCATCAACAGCGAGATCCGAGATAAACGATTCTTGAGCCATGGCCATGCTATAAAACTTTGTGGTCATATATCTATATAATGGGAAGTTGAATAATTTGAAAAGCAACTTAACTTAGAAGTTGTGTGCTCTCATTGGTACTCCAGCACGAGGGTTCCTAGTTTCTTTCTACTTTTGAGTTGACTCGGTGGGGCTTCAAATCATATCAGGAAAGTGAAGAGGGCCGAATCTATTCTTAAGCCCAAGTTGCATCATAGCCTGTTTGGGCTAATAGCTATGAATCTTGCAGTCTTGACGCGTAACTAATGTCATTGTAAAAGAGTAAAGTAGTTTAAAAAAAAAATCTAATCTTTCTAATAACTAATATAGATGTTGTAAATTAGTAAATTTTTAATTATAATATTATTTTATAACAAAAACTATAATAAAATTTTAAATATTAATTTTTTAAATGATCTGGATTTAGTATAAGTATGTAAAATCGAGTTTTGGTTCAGTTTCGGATTTATGTGCCCGGAAAATTCGATTTTCGATATTTTAGAATTGAAACCAATCCAATTAAATACGATATTCTATTTTTCGATTCTCGGTTCCGAGTTTAAATAGGGTATTCTAATAGAAATCAAATGCATATTTTCAGAGCAAAGCAGCAGCAAGTACATATTTTCAGTTTCCTAATAAAGATCAAATGCATATTGGGCATCAAGTACTGAATGCAGCTAATAGACAACACAGATTGCAATAGAAGGTCAATTCTGGCTAAAATGCTAACAAATGCTGTGAGAGAGAAGGCATATACACCCGGCACATGATATACCACCTCCACCGAGCTACCCAATAACCACTAATCTAAAAGGCTGAACCTGAGATTGAGATCGAGAGTGAGAGAGAGAGACGAGCGAGAGTGAGAGAGACAAAGACAGAGAGATTGAGAGATTGAGAGCGAGAGCCCCCTGTTTCTATATTGAGAGATTGATAGACAGAGAGATTGCGAAAGAGAGACGAAGGAAGACGAGTCTGATTTCTAAGTGAGGCAGAGAGATTAAAACGATGCTGTTTAACTGAATCAAAACCGATTACAAAACTGGAGCCAAAATCGGTTCAAAACCAGTTCAAAACGATTCTGGTTCCGATTTAATGATTGAGTTCTGGTTTTCACCTTTGCAGAATCGGAATTGGACCGCTTAAAGTCGGTTCCAAATTTTTAGAACCAGAACCGACCCTAAATGAATCGGTTCTGGTAACCCTAAAAAGCGGATCGGTTTCGGATCGAACCGGATCCGATGCACACCCCTATGATCTAGTTAATTTTATAATTTAAATAGGACAATTAGTTTACTTATACTTAATATTTATATCTAATTTGTTTATCTATTAATTCTCAAACAGTATTTCTAATTCACATTAGAATTTCTCTTTATCTTACTCTCTCATTTGACAATATATTTCTAATTATAAATAACTTTAAAGATATTTAATTTTCTTTCGAATGAATTCCAATGTAATTTATTGAATTTAAGATTAAATTTTCTTATCGAACTTGAAATATTGACTGCCATTATGTAAGAGCTAATAATCAAAATCTGGATTATGAAGCACAATAAATAATAAGAAATTCATGAAATAAATTTATAGAAATAATTCAAAGTAAAATAACAAATAACAATATACCCAAAAACTAAAAAAATGATTAGTTTTGTGGACGATTCTTATTTTAGTGGGAGATTAAGTTTTAATATTGTAATAAGTTTTTTATTTTTTATTATACAATTTAATTGTAGAAATTAATTGTCATATATTTTTTTATTTTAATAGGAGATTACAATATATCTTTTTTATTATGTAATAAAAAAATTAATTATGGAGATTATGTACCACGTATTATGAGACTTATTTTTATAATTTACTAAAAAGAAATTATATTTTCAATTAATTAAATTAATATGTTTCTTATTTTAATAAAAAAAAATTATGTTTTTATATTGTAATAGGATTCATATTTTAATTTTACAATTTAATAAAAAAAAATTATATAGATATTTTAATTTAATAATTTAATAATAAATAGAAGATTTTATTTTTATATTATAATAGGTTTCTTATTTCAATTATTATTATTTTAATTTTATAATTTTAAAATAGAAAATTAATTTTATAAAAAATTAATTATAGAAAATAGGTGTCCCGAATTCAATTAATAAGTTTCTTATTTAAATAAAATATTATGTTTGATTTAGTCGTCCGAAATTATCAAGTAGCATGATGAGGACATGTTGAGGCCTTTTGGGTCGCGTGGACTCTATCCCTTAGGGGAATGTATGATGGACTCACAAGCCAGTAAACGAGCCTCATGCGTTAGCCTGATTGTCCAGTGGCTGGAACTCAATTTGATTGGGCCTAGGCAGTGACCCTAAGACGCTATTTTGAGTTAGATAAAGGCCATGAGTTATGTCTTAACGTAGGTCTGATGCGTAGGTCTAAGATAATGATATTTGGGTCATTGGTCCAAATTTGGCCCATACAGTTTGTCTCATACTTTATAAGTCAATGAGTCATTGGCTTGGAAAGTGATCAACGGGTATGTCCTGTGAAGTCCTCATGTCGTTTGGAATACCGATGTTGCTTAGAGTAGACAAAGCTCATGCTACGTCGACTAGACCAGATGAAAATCCAAGAGATAATAAATCTAACGCAGACTGGAAAAGTTAAAGGTTCGGGATAATCTACAGTCAACTGGACCTGATGATGGTCCATGGGAGTTTTTAATTGTTGGGGTTGGTACTCAGAGCGCCAATCCGGACCGTATTTATGTCTGATTCATGAATACGAACATCCCATTTTCCATAATATTATTTAATTATGGTTGCACCTCTTGTTTTTATATACGTATTCGATCTGATTACGATTAGATTGAAACTAAATGTGGTTTAGTGATATGTATATATTAGACAAATGCCCGATAATATATAATGCAGTACACAGTTACAAAGTTAGTTTGTAATTGACATTGGGAAGTGTCACTGCTAAATGTATATTATCAAATATAGTTACTGGTCAAGATTTACTAACACGGGTCGGTTAGTCAAATCCGTTGAGACCAGTACATGTCGTATATCGAGACTTGGTCTGATGGTTTATCCCAATGAACCATGAGTCTAGGGAGACTCGTATAGATGTGTAGGTGTTTATAATAGATAAACATTGAACGACTCACCGAAGATTCTTAATGGATGGTACACCAACGTCAATAAGAATCTTCTCGGGTTGAGTAGCATAGTGGTCCTTCGACTTGAGATACCACTGTGGATGTATGAAACATCCTCCACACTTAAATGGCAGTCACGTCACCGATCTATTTAGATCAGACCTCCGCCTGTTCGTTGGGTGTGGACCGATCCTCAGGATATTCTGTGTGTGTCAAGATAGGATCCGTCAGTTCTGTGTACAGAGCATAGGTAGTCCATATATGATTAGCAGTCTATTAAATTTGTGGCCACATTATACTTCGGAAGTAAGTTCCGAATGTTATTTAGAGATTGTTAATAGATACGTCGACGGGATAATACCTATAGAGATTTGACGTTTACATCTATATCTCTGGTATTATCCGGATACCTATGACAGAGTGATTATACGTATGCAATGACCTCGACCTGTATGATTCAGCTAGTTTATCTGTGGTCGTCATAATTTACGGGTGGGTAAATTATGGACACGAAATTGGATTTTGTGACGGATATACCTGAATCTAGAGAGTCTCACTAATGAAATATACTCGTAGAGCACTAGGGCAACTTTTATGAATAATGATGATTATTTATAAATCGTTTAAACGTTAAACGAAATATACATGCGAACGGGCCGAACCGTCGTTTCCTAATTAATGTGTGTTTGTATTTAATATATGATATTATTAAATACACATTAATAAATTGTCAAATAAAGGTATTTGACATATATCATTAATATATGTATTTGAGATATTTAAAGTAAATATAATACATATATTTGAGATATTTGTATTTAATTAATTATTTAATTATTTAATTGTTAAATGATTAATATAATTAAAATATAAATATCTCACCAATGATAAAGTTAGGAAATGATTATAAGTGTAAATGTTTGACTTTACATTAAAGGAAATGGTAGTCAAATTGGATTTGACTTCTTTGATATTTATTTTAAATTGTTAAAATTGAAAATACCAATTTCCTTTTATTATTGTAAAATTCGGCCATCACCCTAAAATGAATATAAGTGTTATATTTTTTTTAGTTGCCTTTGTTGACTTGTTGAAATTCATTAAAGTTGTAATGATAAATTTTGCAAGTTGATAAAGTAACTTTAATGAAACAAAAATAAATATCTAGATATTATATACCCTCCAAATTCGGCCAAGTGCATTTGTGTGAGGTAATATTATTTTGTTTCATATTTTAGGGTTTAATAAGTTCATTTGATACCAAATAAACATAAAAGAAGTTGAGAGAAAATGCTTGGAGGCTAAAGAAGAAAGCATGGAAAAATCTTATTTTTGTAAGTTTTTCTTTAAAGTCTTCAACATAGAAAATGTTTCTAATATACTTAGCTTCATTTTGTGATGCTTTGATGTCATCTCTACTCTTATAGTTTGTGTTTATATGGTTGTGAACTTTGATGAAAGTGTGATGCATGTAAGTAAGCTTGAAATTGTTTCAAAGCTTTACTTTTGATTTTTAGAAAATCAAGTTGCCATTCTAGAGTTGGTAAGCCATTCCTTGGTGACCTAGAATTGTTCTAGAGTTGTTTCAAAGTGGGGAGGCTAGATTGGTGAAGTATTGAATGGATTAAAGTGTTGGATTTTGTAAATTTGGTGAAATTGGACAATTTGATGAAATTGGAAAATTAGGGTTCTTAACCCACTCCAAATTTGGGGATTTTCATATATGTGATGCATTATGGTATGAATATGATGCATGTAAAATTTTAGGTTGATTGGATTTGATCTTGGCATGTTTTGAACTAAAGGGACCAAATTGTAATTAATTGAAAATTTTTGGTGCTCTCGGCAATTAGCACAAAAATTGGGGATTTGTGTGAAATCTGATTTTTGATGCATTAGATGTGTTGAAAAACATTTTAGAAATGATTTAGAATCATCCAAAATTGTATTTGACAACTTTTGGACTAAAATGATAAACTTACAAAGTTTTGGGGCAATTCGGTAATTACCAAGAAATTTGATTTCTTGTGTATTTTTTTCAGAATTTGATAATTGGATAATTAAATAAATAAGTTTATTTAATTGATCCGAGAAAAATTTTGAAATTGGAAAATTTTGATTTTCCACTATTCCGCTGCGTTACCGATATTTCCCCTCAAAACCCCAACATTAATGTCATCTGGACCAGAAGAAGGTCTAGGTCTTGAACCTGACCCGACAAAGGTCATAGGGAATGTTCATGTCTACTAGACCAGGTGAAGGTCCAGGTTAATCTCCAGTCAACTGGACCTGATGATGTTCTCGGGAAGTCTTCAACGTCGTCTAGACCATATGAAGGTCCAGGTCTTCAACCTGACCTGACAAGGGTCATACGAAATGTTCATGTCGACTAGACCAACTGAAGGTCCAGGATAATCACCAGTCGACTGGACCTAATGATGGTCCAAGAGTCTTTAATGTCGTCTGGACCAAATAAAGGTCCAGATCTTCAACCTGACCAGACAAGGGTCACAGAGAATGTTCCCGTCGACTAGAGCAGTTGAAGGTCGATGAAGTAAGGGACACATTATAAGGGTCAAATTTAGGCTAATGACCTAAATGTCATTTTGTCTCGGACTGACACACTCAAAAATTGGTTCTTTACTCCCAAGTATAAGAATGTCAAAGTAATAAAATAACCCGATAAGTCTGGGGTCGATCCACATTGAATAGATTTAATAAAATAAAATAACAATTTGAGTACAAATAAAAAAGGCTTGATTTGTTTGAAGTGATTAGAGAATTTTAAATTGAACTGTAACAATAAAATAACAATTTAATATTTCAAATTTAGAAATCTAACTTTTTATAACATATAAATTGGCATTATTACCCAATTAATTTATTTCATGAATTAATTATGTCAAAATATATAAAACCAGCCATAAAGGCGGTGATAACTTTTATCTATAAGAAGTCCAGTTAGGTACTCAATTATGCCAAATAAATAAAACCAGCTATATAGGCGGTAACAAAGTTTGTCAATAATTAATTCAGATTTAAATTAAATATTAATCATTAGATTACAATTTATATTATAATACAAACACTCATAAATTAACTACTCATGATTTGAATACAAACACTCATAATTTTATTATTGAAAAAAAAAATTACAAGAAAGCTTAAAAAAAAAATTAAAACACACAAGAGTTAGATCCCTTCACAAAGTTTCAGAGAGAAACGTGAAGGATTACTGAAGATTGAAAGGTGATGGCAACATTGCTTTCTTTATTTTATTTTATAATATATTAATATTATATATATATATATAATATATATATATATATAAAATTTTGGTGGGACCTCCAGTATAATAAATATAAAAGATTTTATATATAAAGTTTTGGTGGGACCTCCAAAATATATTATATAAATATATAATAATAATAATAATAATAATAATAGAATACATTTGTGGGTAAATACATCATTAAGCTCATTTTGTCGCCAATTTAAACACGGTAAATATTTTTCAAGTCCGATTTGAATCTAGCTGTCACACTCTTTTTGGATTTTCTCGGTCCTGGAATTCAGATCTCATATCTATTTTTCCTGTTGGGCTTCCGAAACAGTATTTTACCTACATAATAAATAAAAATCACAATAAAACATAAATATAATTATTATTTAACAAATGTGTTAAATTAAGGAGATTAATGAAATTATAAGTGTAAAATAATTAGTTTCTCTTTTATTAAGTGTACAATTTTTAATACTCATCACACCCTCAATTAGCTTATCACTAGTCCCTAGTAATTTAAGCGAAAACTTAAAAAAAAAAATTCTTATCCAAGTTAATAATGATTTTCTTTCTTTCTATATAATCAAATAAGTAAATTCTCATGTTCTTTTTAACATTCTTCCATACGCACATAAAATAAGGTATCAATCAATTCATTGTGTCCATAATATTCACAGGTCTTGTTGAAAAGAGAGTAATATTTTTGTCCTAAAGTTATATTAGAACTTCACACTTTTTTAGCTATGAGAATTTATTTATAAATACAAAAATAGTTTTTTTTAAAAAAAAATAATAATACATCTCCAATCCTTATAACGAGTTTTAGGCTAGTGACTCCCAAACCAGTTGGCTTTAGGGCACTAGATGTTAAGAAACCCATACAGACTTAATTGCTCGGATATCAGATATTAAAAAGAAGAAGTGTCGGATTTCATTAAGCTTCCTCTTTAACCCTTGTAACGAGTTTTGGGACAATGATTTCCATACCAGTTGACCTAAAGACATTAAGTGTTAAAACACCCATACAGACTTAATTGCTTGAGTTAGAGAGGCTACAAAATCGAAGTAATTTAAACACATTTTTTTTTACAAACTCAAGCTCTACTGTTTTACATGAACAATCATTGCGTAGTGAGGCAAGATGTTCGGTTACTAAATAAAAACTTGATTATTATCATTTTTTTTAACTAACTTAAGCTCTGTCGTTTTACGCGAACAATCACTGCTTGCTGAGGCAAGATGTTTGGTTAGTAAGTAAAAGCATGGTTAGTTTTTTTTGTAATAAGAACAAAAAATCAACTGCCTTTAGATGCTACCTCCAACAAACTAGAGAACTGAATATTGTAAAATTTTCATTTACAATCCATGTTCATATGTTACCGTGTATGTTGATAATATCTGTCAAATGAGCATATGAAGATCAAATTTAATCAATATTATGGAGAATTCACAAATTTAAATGATTCAAAAAGAAGTGAACAAAAATAACTTGTTACGAAACATTGAGATATGTCTCATGAGCGAAAACTCCTTACACTACCATCTCTAAACAACAATTCCATTTGGTTAGTCAAAAAGTTATTGTTGGTTTGTGTGTAGTTTTTTTTTAAAAAAACCCAAAACAAAATCAAAACAAAATATTTTTTCTTACACACAAAATAACAACAAAGCAAAAACACATAATAAAAAATCTTTTTTTAAACATAAAACAATAACACAAAAAAGATTTTTTTTGAAAGAAAAACACAACAATGAAACATAATAACGAAAACTATCTAGTCAACTATCTCTTCCCCCAACCAAATTGAGACATTGTCCCCAATGTCTGAATAAGAAGAAGAGTTTAGAAAACATCACCTGGTTAGTGTGGAATTGACAATTGAATCTACGATTATTTAAAAGAAAAATTACAGATTAAGATCAAAGTCCACTCTTCGTTTCTTGCCACGATCGTTATCAGACTAGTTCAACTTGGAAATAATGTGGTCGATTTTTAGTTAATAAGCTAAGAAATGGTCAATTAATTCATCATCTTTTCTTGCAGTTAGGAAAATATCTTTTACCGGTTTCGAAATGAACCCGAGTCTTTTGGCATAATCAAGAAATACTAAAAGAAAATCGAAAAAATAGTCAACATTAAGTAGTCCAATGAGTTTTCGGTGAAAGTTTAAGTTCGTCCATGATGCAACTGTGAAGATTTTTTCTAACATGCCTAGCCCACCTAGTAAAGCAATAAAAGCGTCATCATGATTAATCATTTCAGTAACTCTTTCAGACATACCTAAGACAATGCATTCTTCTCTATTTGATTTTTCGATGAGGTTTTTGTCTGCCAAAGGTTTTGGAATGATCCCTAAAACTTGACTGCCACATTCTTGCACGACCTTTGAAACACATCTCATTAATCCAAGATTACCATCGTCATTTACTAAATGCATGTTTCTTTCCGACATAACTCTACCCAATTCTTTTGCAGCCTCAACAAATTCTGGTTTAGTTCCAGAGCCAGTTTCACAAAACACACATATATTAGTGACTCGTCGTCTTAAAGTTTTCTCCATTTTTCTCTCTCTTAACTTAATGTGTCTAAGAGAGAAAGGACGAGCTGTATTTATGGATCCTGAAAAAGTGTGAGTAATAAAAATACTAGTACTGGTAAAATGATAATTGTCAGATGAATAGTAAAATAGATCGTAAAAGTAAAAAAGTTTAGATATTGTCAGAAAAAATTAAAGTAAAAGAACTCAAAACAGTAAATTAAAGTAAATCAAAACAGTAATTTAAAGGAAAGAAAATCAAAGCAATAAATTGAAACAATATGTTCTAGTAGTTGTGATTGTGGCTTACATCTTCGTCTAGTCTTACGTCGAGTAACGACTTGAATGCCCTCTATGGGTCGGGGATATGCTTCCCATCCAATTTTCTTATAAATTGACAAATACGGTCTTTTAAAGTCAGATTCCTGAGACTGTATTGTTGTCTTTAATTTTGAAATTATGTATGCAAATTGTGAATTACTCGATGAACATGTCCACTAGGACGCGTCTCAAGAGTCAATGATATATCATCTACAGACTCATTACTCAAGTCATCTCTAATGAATTGAATTTTATCTTTGCGATTGTCAGACATCATTCCTAAAGAACGACAATAAGTGTTGTATGTCTAGCCTGCACATTTATAACAAACTCCTAATTATTTAGGTCTTCATTTTTAGCATATGTGTTTTTACCCAAACCAGACATGTAAGAAATGAAAGAGTCAGACGACTCACCTGCTAAGAGAACCCCGTTGGGTTTCTACTATAGTCCCAAGATCGATTTAAGCGTAAAACATGTGTGAATACAACAAAAATAAGTATGGCAGAATCATACTTACAATGATCGGATTTTGATGCGATGAACAAAAAATACTTTTGAAGCTTTTCTTCCATGAAGCTCACGGCTTTGGCCTCCATTTTTGTGCTCCTTGATTTCTCCAAGCTCCAAGCTTTAAGTGTGCATTCCATGCTCAAGGGTTTGTTTCCCTATCACCTTTGTAAGAATCCAAATGTGTGCTAGCACTCTTGAAATTTTGCCACAAAATTTCTATTTCCCATTGGTCAAGCTCACGACATTGAAGGAAATGGAAGAGAGAGTTTTTGGCCCTTGGCCGAATGTGAGGGAGAGGAGAGAAGTGAGGAAGATGAGATGGGTTTTGTGAATTTGGTTTTCCAAAAACTAATACCAAAAACCAAAGTCAAAAAGTACAAGGCAATAAAGCCTTTCAACCACCCACATCACTCATGAATAGTGACTGACATCACATCACTCAAATTGACAAGAAATCCATCACTTGAATGACTAAAGATGTGACGCTTGATGTGACTTGTGGGCCGCACTTGAATTCGAAATGCGAATGGGCCCGCAAACACTCCCGGCTCGGGTTCGCTAATTCCGAATTAACGAATTTTTCATTGCAACGTAATTAAATCAAATTCAATTAAATAATTGTGTCTAGCAAAATTACTATTCACGTCGCTAGCGAATTAATTCTAAATTAACTCGTTCGCCCGAATTAAAATCTAATTTTAATTCCGCGTCGAAATCTAATTTCGTATAATATATCGAATATATTATTTTATCGATTAATTCCAAATTAATCGTTCTCTCTCTTTAAAAATATTTTATCCCAGATAAATATCTCCGTAATTAATCCTAAATTAATTTTCTCTCTCATCTAATTAATCCCAGATTAATTATGTGCGAGTCATACGTCATCGGTGAATCTTCGGGAAGCGACCCATGAGATCCTCGGATATGTTGGGAGTAAATCCGGTAGTCGGACTATCCGAACACGTACGTACCTAGTACTACGTTTTTACCGATTTACAATACATGGTTGGCTTCTAGCAAAGCACCGTGCCTACCCAATTCTCCAGAAATATTCTTAAAGGAATATGTGATCTTTATCAGGCATAGTATACGTAGTATTGCGTATTACGATCCAGTATCGGATGTCACGTGCTAGGCCTGGGGCTGGAATTGTGTCTACCCCGTACGAAGCACATATCAGATCTTTGGTAACTAGTCTCTATAATCGGATAAACATGACCTAGTCATAATATCCCGATAGCTGCAGTATAAAAGAGCACCAGTTCTGTATCCTACGTGACCATTATCTCCATATGACTGGAGTGATACTTCCATCTTGACATCACACCCAATACACTACGATTCTCAATATACCCTGAAGAGGCGTACACAGAACCTGTTAAAGCCCTGGACGACCAAAACCAAAGTATATTGATTGTCGCAAGTATTAGCGGTGCAAGTCTCAGGTTAAGACCAAATACACCCTGATTCGGACTTCCATAGACACATAGTCATACTACCAATGGAATTCCGAGGGGTCTATCCAGAGCGAAGCTGTTTCCGTACCATCGGTAAACACAACCTCCTATTACACTTGCATGAGTATCCAATACCCAAATATATGAGAATTATGTTGTTATGCTCCCACAAAGCGCACAAGTGTAATACTAGTCTTTTACGCATTATCGATGTCCAATCTCGATAATACTCCGACTAGGGATATTTATTAATTAAACCTTCATGGATTGATACTGTCTCATATCATCTCAATCCGGAACTAATCATAAGGACCTTTTATCATTTATATATCTTGGTAATCTAATTACAAATGATAAAAGAGCAATTTTTTTTGTCACATAGTTAATTTGTACAACAACACCATGATCTATACAAATAGTGATGCTATGGGTCATAATTGTCCAACAAACCCTTACTTCAATTACCCAACGAATATCACTAGGAATATCATGGATCATAAGAAGCCTCATTCTTTCAGCGAGTGCTTTGCAAATTTTTATCGGAGCATTTTGAGGGAGAGAAGGAAAATGATTGTAGAGTTTTGTAAGAGTTTCTTTCATGCCTTGATGGCTTCAGTCTGAAGGTATTTTTCCTTCTTGATCGCTTGTGAGAGAGGAAGAAATTTCCAGAGGGTAAGTTTGTTCATCTCCAAGAAATGCATACTTCAATCCTTCTAGCAAAGTCTTCTATTCTAAATTGGGTGCTTCCTCATGTTTTTCTTCTTCCAGTGTTCCCAGTTCCTCAAAATTTTTCTTCTATCCATCATCTTCCAATACTTGTGTAGAATCAAGTAAAAAATCATTAGGAATATCCAAATCTAATTGCGTACTGGATTCAAGAAAACTAGCTGTATAAATTTCTGAATGATCAGATAAACTCCCCTGAATATATTCCTCCACAATTGGTTTAATTAGTTTCATGCTCTCATCTTCATTGTCCTCATCGTATAGTTGTTTGCACATTTTAAAAACATTAAGCTTCAATGTCATATTATCAAATGATAAATTCATAATTTCATTCCTGTAATTTATTAAGGCATTAGCTATTGCTAAAAATGGACAACCAAGTATTACAAGAACTAGCTTATAACTGTCTGCTACAAGTTGTGTTTCTAAGACAATAAAATCCACAAATATATGAATTTATCGACTTGTAATAACACATCTTCTATAATTCCTTTATGTATCTTAACTGATCTATCGGCAGGTAAAAGAGTAGTTGAAGTTGATTTTAACTTGCCAATATTAAATTTTTGGCAAACAGAAAATAGAAGCAAATTTACACTGGCTCCAAAATCAAATAAAGCATGTTCAATTTTTTGATTTCCAATAATACATGAAATAGTTGGACAACCATGGACTTTGTATTTTAATGCATTATTGGTTGACAGAATGGAACTTACCTATTCAGCTAGAAAAGTTTTCTTTCTAACCTGATGTTTTCTTTTAACGGTGCACAAGTCTTTCAGAAATTTACCATAAGATGGTATCTATTGAATGTCATCTAACAAATGAATATTGACATTTAACTATTTGAATATTTCATAAATCTCTAGGGAATATTTAAATTTCGTTATTTTTAATGCTTGAGGAAATGGACGTGCATGAGAAATATAATTATCATCAACGATATGTAATGGTTCATCAACCCATTTCTTACCCTATGAATTTGACTTATTTTCAACTTCGCGAGGTTCAAAAATAAATATGTGGATGTCCTTACCACTGCAAAGAGTAATAATAGATTTGATTTGGTCTGTGTGTTGACTACTAGAACTACCCTCATGGGGTTTTGATGACTCTTGGGGTTTGGCTGTGGTTGTGCTGAAAACTTTCCTTTCTCATTAATGGTCAATGTAGATGTGATTTTGGAGAAAGTATCTTTCAGATCAATCAATGTTTGCATATTTTGGTTATTGATGGCTTCATGTTTCTCAATGAATGCATGCAAGGTATCCTAAAGGGTTTTCCTATGTGGAGGGACATATGGTGCATAATTTTGGGAATTTTGGAAATTTTGGAGTACCTAGGGAGATTGTTACAATGGTTGTTTTGGTCATCATTCCTCCAATTGAAGTTTGGATGGTTTCTCCAACCAAAATTGTAGGTTTGTGAGTATGAGTTTGGATTTGGTCTATTGAAAGTGCTTATGGAACTGTCTTGGTCATGGAGACATTCTTGTAGGGCAGGTAAGGGTGGGCAAACTTGTGTGACATGTTCATTTGAATTACATATTTGAAAAATTGACTTGACAAGATCACTCTTCCTCATTTCTAATGCCTCAATTTTTTTAGCTAGAGATGCATATTTAGCAGAAAAGTCATGGTCTTCCCTAAGGTTAAACATACCTATACCAGATGACTGTGGTTTTACAGACGACTCATAAGTGCCAACTGTATCCCATTGTTGTGCATTATCTACTATGTGTTCTAGGTAATCTAATGCATCTTCGATATTTTTGTCCCTAAACTCACTATTACACATCATTTCCATTATTTGTCTACCTTGGGGTGTTAAACCCTCATAGAAGTAGGAAACCAACCTCCATATATCAAACTCGTGATGTGGACAAACATTTAACATCTCTTTAAATCTCTCCCAACATTGGTAATGTGTTTCCCTCGACTCGTATGTGAAAGTTGTGATTCTTCTCTTAAATGAGTTTGTCCTGTGAGGGGGAAATTTTTTTTTTTTTAGAAATTGTTCCTGCAAATCATCCCATGTTCTAATTGTTGGACAATTATGACCAATAGCGTCACTATTTGTACAGATCATGGTGTTTTTGTACAAATTAACTATGTGACAAATGAGATTGCACTCTTATCATTTGTGATTAGATCACCAAGATATATAAATGATAGAAGGTCCCTGTGATTTGTTCCTGGATTGAGAATGATATGAGATAGTATCAGTCCACGAAGGATAAATCATTAAATATCCCTAGTCAGAGTATTATCGAGATTGGACATCGATAAATACGTAAATGACTAGTATTACACTTGTGTGCGTTGTGAGGGCATAACGACATAGTTCTCATACATTTGGGTATATGATACTCATGCAAGCGTAATAAGAGGTTGTGTTTTACCGATGGTACGGGAAACAGCTTTGCTCTGGATAGACCCCATTGGAATTCCATTGGTAGTATGACTATGTGTCTATGGAAGTCCGAAATCAGGGTAGGTGTATTTGGTCTTAACCTGAGACTTGCACCGCTAATACTTGCGACAATCAATATACTTTGGTTTTGTTCGTCCAGGGCTTTAATCGGTTTCTGTGTACGCCTCTTCTGGGTATATTGAGAATCGTAGTGTGTTGGGTGTGATGTCAAGACGGAAGTGTCACTCCAGTCATATGGAGATGATGGTCACGTAGGATACGGTACTGGTTCTCTTAAGTACTGCAGTCATCGGGATAATATGACTAGGTCATAGTTATCCGATTATAGAGACTAGTTACCAGACAACCGACATGTGCTTCGTACGGGGCAGACACAATTCCAGCCCCAGGCCTAACACGTGATCATCCGATACTGGATCGACATACGCAATACTACGTATACTACACCTGATATAGATCGCTTATTCCTGTAAGCATGTTTCTGGAGAATTGGGTAGGGATGGCGCTTTGCTAGAAGCCAATCTTGTCTTGTAAATCGGTAAAACGTCGTACTTGGTACGTACGTGTTCGGATAGTCCGACAACCGTATTTATTGCCAACATATCCGGGGATCTCATGGGTCGCTTCCCGAAGATTCACCGATGACGTATGACTCGCACTATATTAATATGGGATTAATTATGATGAGAGAGAAAATTAATCTGGGATTAATTGCGGAGATATTTTATCTGGGATAAAATATCATTTAAAGAGAGAGAACGATTAATTTGGAATTAATCGATAAATTAATATATATTCGATATATTAAACGAAATTGGATTTCGACGCGGAATTGAAATTAGATTTTAATTCGGGCGAACGAATTAATTTAGAATTAATTCGTTAGCGACGTGAATAGTGATTTAGCTAGGCATAATCATTTAATTACGTCGCAACGGAAAATTCGTTAATTTGGAATTAGCGAACCCGAGCCCTGGATTGTTTGCAAGCGCATTCGCATTTCGAATTCGAGTGCGGCACGCAAGTCAAATCAAGCGTCAAATCAAGCGTCAAATCATTAGTCACATCAAGCGTCAAATCACATGTCACTTTGAGTGATGTGACAATTTGATTGATTGAGTGATGTGAGTTGTTGGAGTTGTTGAAAGCCTTGACTTTTGAAAGCAAAATGCGTATATGATTTTTTGAAAATCAATTACCATTTTTTTAACACTACCTAACACTTCTCTCATCTCTCTCTTCTCTCCCATTCTCACGCCCAAAGTGGGCAGTCCACTGCCTTCTGGTTTTGCTCACTGCCGTGAGTTGAAGAGAAGCAATGGTTGATTTTGTTGCAAAATCAAAGTGTTAGCACATTCCGAAGTTGTCCGTAGGTGATAGGGAAACCCACCCGTGTGCATGGAATCGTTTCATCACAAAGCTTGGAGCTTCAAGGACCATTCCATGGCCGAATCTTGATGAGTAAAAATGGAGGACTGCCGAATGCACAAAGGAGGCAGAAAACAGTTTTTGTCTTCACCGCATCGTCTCAACCGATCATTGTGAGTATTCCGCAACTCCTTGAATGTATTCACATGTTGTTTTCATTGCTTGAAATGATCTTGGGAAGCTTAGAGAAACCCAACACTAATGGATCCTAACCTAAGGTTCTGTAGTAAAAATTTTGCTTTATCCTTTAAAGAAAAGGGAAAAAACTTTAATCGAATTATATTCATGCTACAATTTTAGTCTGTGCAAAATGTTACATACCTATTCAAATTCCCTTAAGTGCTGATAAAGATTTTCTGATTCTAGACTGTGGAATGTAGGTAAAAGTTGGATAACACCTGGTTTAAAATTGAAACGTGATGCATCTGGGGGAATACAATGCAAGATGGTGATCATGTCCTAGTGGGATTCATGATTTGTCTGAGTGTCTTACGATGATTAAGATCGTCATGCTGAGACTCGTTCTCTTTTTGATTAACTGGATTTTCAACTCATGCAGGTGGATTTTCATTTTGGTTTTCGGTCATTTTGACTGACGTTGAAGGTGATGGAGACTCTCTATTTAATTTATTACTAGATGATCGAGACCAATATCTCTCGAAACCTAAATGCAGAATATATGCTAAAATTTAAAAATGTAATACTTACAAAAAAGAAAAAATAATAAACAAGTGAACCAAAGAAAAAAAGTTAAAATAAATGACCAAAAAATTTAAATGTAGTGTTAAAAAAATGAGATACAGAAATACAAACAAAATAAATACAAAATAAAAAAAATAAAAAGAAAAGAAAAGAAAAAAATATATAAGGATGTTAAATTATTATTCTGTCTACTAAATTATATTCCTTGACAACGGCGTCAAAAACTTGACACACTCAATAAATGGTTCTTTACTCTCAAGTATAAGAATGTCGAAGTAATAAAATAATTCAGTAAGTTCGGGGTTGATCCACAAGGAATAGATTTAGTAAAATAAAATAATAATTTGAGTAAAAATCAAAAGCTTGATTTGTTTAAAGTCATTGAAAAATTTTAAATTAGACTGCAACAATAAAATAAAATACTGGGTTAGGGGATCAACTTTTAATATTTCAAATTTAGAAATCTCACTTTTATAATATATAAATTGTAATTATAACCCAATTAATTTATTTCAAGAATTAATTATGCCAAAATATATAAAACCAGCCATAAAAGCGGTGATAACTTTTGTCTATAACAAGTCCAGTTAGGTACTCAATTATGCTAAATAAATAAAACCAGTCATATAGGCGGTAACAAAGTTTGTCAATAATTAATCCAGATTTAAATTAAATATTAATCATTAGATTACAATTTATATATTATAATATAAGTGAGATTAATTTATATTTTCATATTAAAAGCTTCACATTTTACCCCAACAAAATTAAATTAGCTACTCATTATTTAAATAAAAACACTCATAATTTTATTATTGAAAGAAAAAAATTACAAGAAAGCTTAAAAAAATTAAAACACACGAGAGCTGAATCCCTTCACAAAATTTCAGGGAGAATGTGAAAGATTGCTGAAGATTGAGGTGTCGAGCACCTTAATTTATAGAGGTATCTCACATCACTTCTCTATCTTTTCATTTTTTTATTATTTTTTTAATATTAAATTGGTTGCCATCACTCAAAGGTGATGTCAACATTGCTTTCTTTCTCCCTTTATTTTATTTTATATAATAATATATATTATATATATAAAAAAATCTTGGTGGGACCTTCAGTATAATATATAATAAAATTTTTGTAGGTCCTCCAAAATATTGTGTCGCATATGATGACCCAAGACCATACTCTTGGAGAGTTGATGGCAATGCTGCGAGAAGCAGAAAATGATCTTTTAAAGGGAAAAAAGCGCGAGGCGCACTTCGCTTCGACATCTCAGTCTGCCAAGGCTTGGCCAAAAGCTGGAGGCGTGAAGAAGAAGAAGAAGAAGAAGAAGAGAAATGGCAATGCCAAATCATCAAAGTCTTCTGGAAGGCAAATGACAAATCCCAAGATGTCTGACTGCCGTGAGTACAAGGCGCACATGAAGGAAGTGAAGGCGGGCAAGGCTCCGGCTTCAGGTATGTTTGTTATTGAAATAAACAAGTCTACTTCTAGTTTTAAAAATTGGATTTTTGAACTGGTTGTGGTACTCATATATGTACTTTTTGGGTTTCTATTAAGTCCCAATATCAATTTCAAGTAATGAATCATGTGTGAATACTCAAACAAAGTATGGCGGAATCATACTTACATTGATCGGTTATGCGATGCGAGGAACACAACCCTTTGCTCCCTTGATGAAGCTATCGGCTTTCTCCCTTTTTAGCTCCTTGTGATTTTCGGTCATCCCTTCAAGTGTGCTCTAAGCTCCAAGCTTTGCAAATGGTGATTCCATGCTCACAAGTTGGTTTCCCTATCACCTTAGGATGACTCTTCATGTGCTAGCATTGGTAAGATTTGCCACAAATCTTCCAAGTTTCTTCTTCTTGTCCACGGTTTTGAGAAGAAAATGAGAGAGGAAATGTTTAGCCTTTGGCCGAATGTGTTTGTTAAGAAGAGAGAGAGAGTTTTTTCTTTTGTTTTCTAAAAACAATAAAATGAAAAAGCTTTACAAAAATTTGGTATATCATTTCCAAAAGTCAAACCAAATTTTGGAGCCAAAAATCTCATTAAATGCCCCACAACCACTTCTTTCATGAATAGTGACTGCATGTCAATCACTCAAAGTGACAAGACATCCATCACTTGAATGACGTGCGATGTGATGCGACGCGTGATGTGACTTGTGGGCCGCACTTGAATTCGAAATACGAGTCCGCCCGTAAATACTCCCGGGCTCGGGTTCGCTAATTCCAAATTAACGAATTTTCCGTTGCGACGTAATTAAATAATTATGCCTAGCAAAATTACTATTCACATCGCTAACGAATTAATTCTAAATTAACTCGTTCGCCCGATTTAAAATCTAATTTTAATTCCGCGTCGAAATCCAATTTCGTATAATATATCGAATATATTATTTTATTGATTAATTCCAAATTAATCATTCTCTCTCTTTAAATAATATTTTATCCCAGATAAAATATCTCCGTAATTAATCTCAGATTAATATTCTCTCTCATCTAATTAATCCCAGATTAATAAAGTGCGAGTCATACGTCATCGGTGAATCTTCGGGAAGCGACCCATGAGATCCCCGGATATGTTGGCAGTAAATCCGGTCGTCGGACTATCCGAACACGTATGTACCTATACTACGTTTTTACCGATTTACAAGACATGGTTGGCTTCTAGCAAAGCACAGTGCCTACCCAATTCTCCATAAATATTCTTACTGGAATATGTGATCTATATCAGGCGTAGTATACGTAGTATTGCATATTTCGATCCAGCATCGGATGTCACGTGCAAGGCCTGGGGCTGGAATTGTGTCTGCCCCGTACGAAGCACATATCGGATCTCTGGTAACTAGTCTCTATAATCGGATAAACATGACCTAGTCATAATATCCTGATAGCTGCAGCATATAAGAGCATCAGTTCCGTATCCTACGTGATCATCATCTCCACTATGACTGGAGCGATACTTCCGTCTTGACATCACACCCAATACACTACGATTCTCAATATACCCAGAAGAGGCGTACACAGAACCTGTTAAAGCCTTGTACGACCAAAACCAAAGTATATTGATTGTCGCAAGTATTAGCGGTGTAAGTCTCAGGTTAAGACCAAATAAACCTACCCTGATTCGGACTTCCATAGACACATAGTCATACTACCAATGGAATTCTGAGGGGTCTATCCAGAGCGAAGCTGTTTCCGTACCATTGGTAAACACAACCTCCTATTACACTTGCATGAGTACCCTATACCCAAATATATGAGAACTATGCTGTATGCTCCCACAACGCGCACAAGTGTAATATTAGTCTATTCCGCATTATCGATGTCCAATCTCGATAATACTTCGACTAGGAATATTTAATGATTAAACCTTCGTGGATTGATACTGTCTCATATCATCTCAATACGGAACTAATCATATGGACCTTCTATCATTTATACATCATGGTAATCTAATTACAAATGATAAAAGGGCAATTTTCTTTGTCACATAGTTAATTTGTACAACAACACCATGATCTGTACAAATAGTGATGCTATGGGTCAAAATTGTCCAATAATCTCCCACTTGGCCTATAGCCAATCACTCAAGTGTCCTACACCCGAACTATGTACGGTTCGCTCAAACTTCTGCTGAGGAAAGCTTTCGTCAGCGGATTTGCAGTGTTATCATCTGATGTGATTTATTCGATCATCACATCGCCACGATGTATGATCCGAACGAATCAGATGAATATCGAAGTATTTATCTGGATCGTTGATGAGACCATTAATTCTTTAGCCTGTGCTGTAGCCTAGCTCAGCTGCTAACAGACCATTCCTAATCCAATTAGGATTATTATCAATCCAAAAGGCTTCTATTGCTGCCTCAACTGCATCAATATTCTGCTTTTGTTGTTTATTCGGTAACAGTATCTTGCTTGGAAGATTTCCAGCTCAATGAATATCGAAGTATTTATCTGGATCGTTGATGAGACCATTAATTCTTTAGCCTGTGCTGTAGCCTAGCTCAGCTGCTAACAGAACCATTCCTAATCTAATTAGGATTATTATCAATCCAAAAGGCTTCTATTGCTGCCTCAACTGCAGCAATATTCCGCTTTTGTTGTTTATTCGGTAACAGTATATTGCTTGGAAGATTTCCAGCTCAATGTTCCGTTATTCAAACTTTATAGTACCTTTATTATGACTTATAGTCATTTTTATCGGTTAGGAAACTTGCAGCAGTGAACCCAGTCACTTCAAGTTCTCCTTCTCCATAGTATAAGACAACATCCTTAGTTCGTCTAAGATACTAAGGGATGTTCTTAACATCAATCCAATGACTATCACTTGGATTGGCCTGATTGTGACTCCATCTGCTCAAAGCATATGAGACACCAGGTCGCGTACATTTTTCAATGTACGAGTACTCGGAGAGTGCGAACAACTTTTAGATCTATCCCAGTAGATCCTTATTCCTAGAATAAAGGTTGTCTCTCCCAAGTATTCTACGGAGAATTTTCATGAAAGTCAAGCTTTCACCGATTGTATTATGGGAATATCATTTCCAAGAAATGACATATCATCATTATTAGGACAATCAATGTCAGTGCGCTCCCACTAACCTTCTTATATACACAAGAATCATATTCGTTTTTGAATTAAATTATACATCATTATGATTACATCAAAACGATATAGTTCCAAGAATGCAATGCTTGCTTCAATCCATAAATGGATCAATTAACTTGCAAACCTTGTTTGCTTGTTTTGGTACGACAAAACCGTCAGGATTTTGTAAACATCCTCCAAAAGGTTTCCGTTAAGGAAAGCTGTTTTGGCCTTCAGCTGCCATATTTCATGAATGAAACATGCAGCATTAGCAAGCATTATCCAAATGGATTTAACCATGGCAACAGTTAAAATGTTTCGTCGTAATCGACACAATGTTGATAACGATACATTTTCGCTACAAGCCTAGCTTAGTATGTTGATATGTTGCCTTCCATGTATGTCTTCCTTGAAGACTTATATAGTACCAATAGGCACAATGCCTTTCGATATAACAACTAGTGTCCAAACTTGGTTGGTATACATGGAATCCATTTCGGACATTATGGCACTTTGCCATAATAGGGAGTCGATACCTTGTATCACTTCCTAATACGTAGTCAGTTCGTATTCCTCAATAAGATTGACATCTTTATGAGGTGAGATCAGAAACCCATACCCCGGGTTATTTTCTGACTCTCTCTGACTTATGTGATTCTTGTGTGTTCGAAGATTATTGGTATAGTTTCATCCTTGATGAACTATTTGTGTTCCATTAAGGAATCGGAGCCTGGAACAGTATTACTCTGATTTTCATCGAGTTTTACTTTCTTCCCACTTACCACTGCATATAGGTATTCCTCTTAGGAAAACCGCATGGTGAGCAACAATTCCATTGTTCTCTTGTGAGTTGTATAAGTAATATACTTAGGTTTCCCTAGGATAACCTACAATTTAGGCACTTATCCAATTTGGGTTCTAGTTTGGTATCATCCAAACATATGCCAAGCATTCCCAAATTTTCAGGAATGATAAACCCGGTTTCTTTCATGTTCATATCTAATATGAAGTCTGTCAAACAGATTTTATGGAACCTTATTCAAAATAAGTTTTGCACTATTTATGCGTATCCCTCGAAGGAAAATGGTAGCTCAGAGCGACTCATGATTAACCTTACTATGTCCAATAGGGTTCGGTTTCTCAATTCGGACACACCATCAGTCTGACGTGTTCCAGGAGGAGTCCTCATTGAAAGAATACTATACTCTTTCAAGTATTTGAGAAACTTATTCCTTAAGTATTTTCATCATGGTCCAATCATGGTGTTTAATTACTTTAGCCGATTTGTTTGTCTACTTCGTGTCGAAACTATTTGAATTCATCAAAAGTTTCCGATCCGTGTTCCATAAGAAACATATAACCATAACGCGATCCCACATCCGTAAAGGTTTCGAAGTATTCATATCCACCTCTAGCCTAGCTAGATATGGGCCCACTTACGTCACTATGAACGAGGGCTAACAGATCGGTGGCACTTGTACTTTTACCAAGTATAGGTGTTTTAGACACTTTGTCCAATAAACTAGATTCGTAGACATCTTTGAATAGTATCAAATCCGTCCTAGTATCCACTCTTCGAAAGTGTGGATATACGAGTCTTGTTTGTTGTGTCCCAGACAACAATGCCACAAATAAGTCTCAACTGATAAATTCAGTTTGAGCTATTTGTTTGTCATGTCATATGTTTGAGATTTATTTATATTCAAAATATAAATATTGTTATTCACATCTAATGTGTTTATCTCAATATCATCTTTAATAAAATAAAACACTTTAGTGTTATAGAATATAAAGGTATATCCGCAACAGATTATACTCTGATATAGAAATAATGTTTCTAGTCAAACTTGTTACATTTTAACAGTTTCCTATTCAAGTACACACCCGAAGGGTAGTTCCTAAACTTAGGTTTCTACGGTCAAACAGCGACTCCCGTCCCGTTTCCGATTCGCAGATGAATCTCAACTGAAGTCAGTATCCTGCTTGTCAGCAGATTCTGCACATCAGTACATATTTATGTACCATACTTAGTATCTAAAATCCAATTTTAATACTAGTAGCGAACATATTTATAACAAAACATATTTGAAGTCGGAGCCTTGCCCATCTTCACTTCCTTCATGTCTGCTTTGTCCATACGATAGTCACGCTTCCAGTGACCCATTTGGCCCAGTTTAGGCAGACATTTTGGGATATGTCCT
>SKCR01051800.1:0-77306 GCA_019454045.1 Zanthoxylum bungeanum | reverse complement strand
CACAAAAAATATGATTGGATCAATTTTGCCCAAATTGGAAGTGTTGGCCGAATGTGTGATGTGTTTGGAAACTTGGAATTTTTTCATTTAATTCATTGGATAAGTATAATGATAAAGGATGATGTTAATTTAAGATTGAATTGGATTTAATTTAAATTGTACAAAAACCCTAAATTCCTTATGTTGGCCGAATCTATAATGCCCTAATGTCTTGGTGTTTTGTTTTTGTGACATTGGATGTGTATGAAATCAAATCGGATGGTGATTTAATGTCGATTGTAGGTTCGATGGATTGAAACCGAATCGGACACAAAATCCCTCCTTGGCCGAGAGCTTAGTAGCATGTAAATGGGTTTTTTTTTTCAATTTGTATGTTGGACATGTAATAATGAATTAAGCATGATAATTGGACTAATATGGTGTTTTAGAAATATTGATTTAGTTGATCAATCATGTAATACACTTTATTTTAATTGAATATGAAATTGGATTTTGTCATATTTAATTAATTGGGCCTATTTTGGAAATTGGACTTTAATATTGTAATTGGGCCTATTGGGCTTGATTTTATCAAGTTTGGTTTAAGCCAAATGGATTGGATCCAATTGGGCCCAAAACCTTGACCATAAAGCCCAAATGCCATAATGAACCTTTAAAGTTCAATTGGGCCTAATGGGCCAAGATTGATTTATGGGCTTATGGGGTAAATCCCGGATTGGACTTTGGTTATCGGTTTGACCGAGAGTTGACCAAATGTCCACGCCTTAAGAAATCAATCAAAAGCCCATTGGACTTTAATTGAATTGACGTTGGACGTTAATCGGTCTTTGAGACGCGTTACGATTAGATTTGGAATTTAAATCGTAAAAGGTTTATTAAATAAAAGTGTAATATTTAATTTGGAATTGAATAATGAATTAGTATTAAATACATGTTAAATTAGATTAATGATGTAGTTTAATTTAATTCATGAATTCGTACTTAAGTACTTATTCGCAAAAAACGAGTTTGACTCGAACAAAATCAAATCGTTGTTTGAACATTGGATGATCACTTAATTATCAGATTAATTAATTTGATTAGATTGATTGATAGCATGCTTATATGTGTGAATACTTGGTTGTGTTGAATGAATAATGTATATCGGATGGATATTAGATGGGTGGGCAATTTTAGAAATTGTTGTAATAAATTCGATTTATTAAATTGGACCTGCGTGTCCAGCCTTATCACCTTCTTTCTCTTTGTATTCTCTTCTCACCTATTCCCCTCTATGTATATGAGGTTTCTTTAGAAGTGTAGTGTAACGGGTAGAAGTAATACTAGTGCTAGCTTGAGTGAGAAAGGGAGAGATTTGATCTAGGATCAATATGTTAAGTATCCATCCGCATATCATTATTATTTATTTTCATACTCGCTTTATTATGTATTTAGAATGCATGTTTAAGGGTGTATGATGATGAGACCTTAACAAAGATAATTAAATTGGTAGCCAATTTGCACGCGAAAAAGCCCTCATCAAATATCATGCGTTTTTTCCTTCCATTGAGTGATTCTTACTCAAGATCCTAGATTGGCAGGGGTTGTTGGCCAAAGTCAAGCCCTTGTCCTTCGAAGATGTGTTTTAATCACGAGGCTTTGTTCCATATTGGTGTCGTGTCCAAGTTGTGGTTTGTTGGCCAAAGTCAAGACCACTTCTTGTCCATTGACATTGATTACGAAGCTTCCATGTCAATGGGTCCGCGCTTGACTGGGATCACTAGGTTTGTTGTGCCAAAGACAAGGCCTAGTTGATTCAGAGGAAAAAGGTTAGGGTATATATTGGATATATAGGCATATATAAGATATATGTTTAGGACTTGGATGTCCACCTACTGGATCTAGGAGTTGGATTAGATCCAATTGATCTTAGAGATCTACCTAGTTAATTATCATACAATTTGTTGGCCAAAGTCAAGATTGTGTGATATTTAACGGGATCCTAGCCCACTAGGAAACACGGTTTCCCGAGTACTCGACAGAGGGTTAGAGGCTCGACGAAAAATAGTGGGAGGCAAGTATTGAATTTGCAACATTCGTTCGAATACTCGCTAAACGCGCTCATCTATTTTTTACTCGTCATATTAATCAAAAGTATTAGTTGGACTAATATTTTATGTTGTTTTAAATATATATATAGTTGGACTATATACAAACTCATTCAATATATAGTTGATTTTATAATAGTAATCAATATAATTGAATTAAATGATAGTTGATTTTATAATTGGATTATAGTAATCAATATTAAAATTATAGTTGATTAAATAATTGGATTATTGTAATCATTATAATAAATAGTACCTTATTAAATTGATTAAATAGTTGGACTATTGAAATCAAGAAAGAATTGAAAAGTTGAATATTTAAAATATATAATCATTGGATTAAATGCTTTAAATGATTTAATTTTCAATTGGGAATTAATAATAGGTTAATTTATTTGATAAATAACTTATTATGACTAAGCCCATATTAAGCAAATAGTAGAGCATAAAGTCTTTGGAAGATTTATGTGAGGATGACTTTAGTGCTTAATTAATATACTTATAATAAATCTATCTTTAGATTTAAAAGTATTAAAGTTGCAATTAATTGACTATTCTAGTGGAGAAAGAAAAGTCAAGTTGCAATTGGGCAGTAGCACAAGGTGCATATCATTTCGATATTCTAAAAACCAAGGCTTGGCCAAAAGTTTGTGAAATATTGAAAAGATAATTGACATATCTACCATAAGGTATGTACTTAAATTAGGAACTGTTATAATGTAACTAGTTTGACTAGAGACATTATCTCTATATCAGTGTTTAATCCGTTGCGGATAAACCTTTATATTCTAGAACACTAAAGTGTTTTATATATAAAGATGATACTGAGATAAACACATTAGATGTGAATAACAGAATTTATATTGACAAATAAATAGCTCAAATGATTTGATCAATAGAGACTTATTTGTGGCATTGTTGTCTGGGACACAATTAAACGAGACTCGTATATCCACACTTTTGAAGAATGGGTACTAGGACTGATTTGACTATTCAAATAAGGTCTGCGAATCTAGTTTATTAGGTAAAGTACCTAAAATACTATTTACTTGGTAATAGTGAAAAGGCCACCGATCTGTTAGCCCTATTCATGGTGAAGAAAGTGGGCCCATATTAGCTAGGGTAGATGTGAACATGAATATTTCGTGACCTTAACGGATGTAGCATCACATTGTGGTTATGTGTTTCTTTTGAAGACACAGATCAGAAACTTTTAAGTTTCGACACGAAGAAAACAAACAGATCGGCTATAGTGTTATTCCGCCACGGTAAGACCGAAATGGAAAATACTTAAGCAGTAAGTTTCATATATAAATGAAAGAGTACGGTATTCTTTCAGATGAGGACTCCTCCCGAGACACGTCAGTTTGACGGTGTGTCCAAACTAAAAACCGAATTTTGTTGGACATGATAAGGTTTATCACGAGTCGCTCTGAGCTACCATTTCCTTCTAAAAGATATGTATTAACAGTGCAAAACTTATTTAGAATAAGGTTCCATATAAATCTGTTTGACAGATATCATATAGGATATGAAAAGGAAAGAAACAGAGTTTCTCATTCCTAATAATTTGGGTATGCCAGGCATAACGTTTGGATGATACCAAACTAAAAAACCCAAATTGGATAAGTGCCAATATAGGTTATCCTAAGGGAAACCATAAGTATAGTACTTATAATTCTCACATGAGAACAAGTGATTGTTGCTCACCATGTGGTTTTCCTGAGAGGAATACTGATATGCAGTGGTCAGTGGGAGGATAGTGATACTCGATGAAAATCGAGTAGTAATACTGTTCATGGCACGAAGTCCTTAATGGAACACATACAGTTCATCAATGATGAATCTGTACCATTAATCTTCGAATACACAAGAACTGAGTAGATCGGATAGAGTCAGAAAACAACCTAGGGTATGAGTTTCTGATCTATCCTCATTAAGATGTCAATCTTATGAAGGTATATCCACCGACTACGTTTTGAGGAAGTGATACGAGGTATCGACTCCCTGTTATGGCAAAGTGCCATGAGTCCGAAATGGATTCCATGTATAACGACTATTATGGATACTAGTTGTTGTACCACAAAGCATTGTGCCTATTGGTACATTATACGTCTTCAAGGAAGACATACATGGATGGCAACATACCAACGTACAAAGCTAGGCTTTTGACGGAAAGGTATCGTTATCAACATTGTGTTAATAACGGTTCAACCTTTTACCTGTTGCCATGGTAAATCCATTTTGAAGATGCTTGTTGATAACTGTATATTTCATTTATGAAATATGTCAGTTACAGATCAAAATCGCTTCTGAAAATGAAACCTTTTGGAGGATGCTTTCAACATCCTGACGATTTTGTATAACCGACAAACAGGTTTGCGGATTATTCGATCCAAGTTTGGATTGAAGCAAGCATAAGGTTCTTGGAACTGACGTTTTGAAAAATCATAATGGTTTATTTTTTAACTCAAAACGAAATAATTCTTGTGTATATAAGGAGGTTAGTGGGAGTGGACACTGACAATGAAATTCCATAAAGCAATGGTGAAAGCTTGGCTTTCATAGATATCTTTCAATAGAAATTCTCCTCGTAGAATTCTGGGGAGTAACAACCTTTATTCAGGGAATAAAGATCTACTGGGATAGATTTGGAGTTGTTAACACTCTCTGGGAAATTGTACATTTAAAATGTACTTGTATTGGTGTCTCATATGCTTCGAGCATATGGAGTCACAATTGGGTCAATCCAAGTGATAGTCACTGGATTGAACATTAAGAACATCTATTAGTATCTGAGAGAACTAAAGATGTTGTCTTAAACTATGGAGAAGGAGAACTTGAAGTGACTGGGATCACTGCAGCAAGTTTCCAAACGATTAAATACTGCGGTACTATAAAGTTTGAATAACGGGACAGTGAGCTGGAAATCTTCCGAGCAAGATAACTGTTGCCGAATAAACAACAAATGCGGATTATTGCTACGCGCAGGCAGGGCAGCAATAGAAGCCATTTGGGTCGATAATAAATCTAATTAGATTAGATATAGTTCTGTTAGCAGCTGAGCTGGGCGTCAGCACAAGGCTAAGGAATTAAAGGTCTCATCGACGATCCAGATATATACTTCTATATCATCTGATTCGTTCGGATCATACATCGTGGCGATGTGATGATCGTGTAAATCGCGTCAGACGATAATCATACAAATCCGCTGACGAAAACCTTTCCTCAGCAATTTGAGCGAATTGTACATAGTTCGGGTGTTAGACACTCGAGTGACTGGCTATGTGCCAAGTGGGAGATTGTTGGATAATATGACCCATAGCGTCACTATTTGCACAGATCATTGTGTTGTTGTAGCAAATTAACTATGTGACAAGGAAATTGCACTCTCATCATTTGTGATTAGATCACCATAGATATATAAATGAAGAGAGGTCCCTATGATTAGTTCCTGGATTGAGATGATATGAGACAGTATCAGTCCACGAAGGATTAATCATTAAATATCCCTAGCCGTAGTATTATCGAGACTGGACATCGATAATGCGGAATAGGCTAGTATTGCACTTGTGCGCGTTGTGATGGCACAACGACATAGTTCTCATATATATAACTATTGGATACTTATGCAAGTGCGATAGGAGGTCGTGTTTCACTGATGGTACGGGAAACAGCTTCGCTCTGGATAGACCCCTCGGAATCCCATTGGTATTATGACGATGTGTCTATGGGAGGCCGAAATCAAGGTAGGTGTGTATAGTCTTAACCTGAGACTTACATCGCTAATGCTTACGACAATCGATATACTTTAGTTGAGGTCGTCTAGGACTGTAACCGGTTCTGTGTACGCCAATGCCGGGTATATTGAGAATCGTAGTGTATTGGGATGTGATGTCAAGACGGAAGTGTCACTCCAGTCATAATGGAGATGATGTCACGCAGGATACGGTATTAGTGCTCTTAAAGTGATGCGCATCCAATCGTGATATTATGACCAGGTCATGAATATCCGATTATAGAGACTAGTTACCAGACATCCGATATGTGTTTCGGACGGGGCAGACACTTATCCAGCCCCAGCCCTAGCACGTGATTATCCGATACTGGGCCGATATACACAATACATTAGTATACTACGCTTGATACAGATCTTAATATTCTTAAATGGATATGTCCGGAGAATTGGGTAGACTTGGTGCTTTGCTAGGAGTCGACCTTGTCTCGTAAATCGGGTAGAACGTAGTACTTGGTACGTACGTGATTCGGACACTCCGACGACCGTATTTACTGCCAGATTATCCGGGGATCTCATGGGTCGCTTCCCGATAATCCACCGATGACGCACAACTCGCACTCTTGAATAATCTGGGATTATAATAGAAGAGAGAGAAAATTAATCTAGGATTAATTACGGAGATATTTTATCTAACATAAAATATCGTCTAGAGAGAGATAACGATTAATTGGAATTAATCGGTAAATTAATATATTCGATATATTAAACGAAATTAGATTTCGACGCGGAATTAAAATTAGATTTTAATTCGGGCAAACGAATTAATTTAGAATTAATTCGTTAGCGACGTAAATAATAATTTCGCTAGGCGCAATTATTTATTTAAATTCGATTGAATTAACGTCGCGACGTAAGCTCGGTATTTCGGAAATATCGAACCCGAACGCGTGAGTGCACGTGGGCCCACTTTCATTGGAAACGTGTGGGGCCCACATGACACATGTCATGTTATGCATTAACTTTGACACATGTCATGTTATGCTTATTTGACACTCTAATGCTTTGCATGGAGATTGTGTGCATTGCACTCAATAGTAATGCATGGAAATGAAGTGTTTGACACTCTAAGCCTTTGCATGATTGTGTCATAAGTTTATTATTTGTTTAATGAAATTATGGCATAAATATAAATTGATTTTGGTAACAAAAATTATGGTAATACATTACACATCTTCTCTCTCATTTCCTCTCTTCCTCTCACGAAAATGGACTGGTTTGGAACTGGTTTGGGCGTGAGTTAAAGGGAAGCAAAGAGTGATTCTCATGGTGAGAAATCAAGTGCTAGCACACTACAAGTCTTGCGAAGGTGGTAGGAGGTTCGACCATGAGACGGGATCCATCCGACGAAGCTAGGAGCTCCGTTTCTCATCTCAATTTCTGTTTTTGGAGGCAGTGGACTGCATGCAGTGGAGCTCAAAGGCAGTGCGTTTTTTGGGCATCATTCGTCTCCAAATCGACATAACCGATCAATGTGAGTATTCCGCTACCTCCGTTGATGTATTCACGCATGTTTCATGACTTGTTATTTGATCTTGGGACCTTAAAAATTTCCAACATAAAGATCTACCGGGATAGATCTAGAAAGCTGCTTGGACTCTCCCAGAGTACATACATTGATAAAGTGTTGAAGCGATTCAACATGGAACAATCCAAGAGGGGATTGGTTCCAATGGTACGTGGTACCTCTCTGTCTAAGGACATGTGTCCTAAGACTCAGGAAGAGAGAGACAACATGAGTCGGATACCGTTCGCCTCGGCAGTCGGATCGATCATGTATGCCATGATATGTACACGACCTGATGTCTCATATGCTTTGAGCATGTGCAGTCGCTATCAGGCCGATCCAGGTGAAGGTCACTGGATAGCAGTTAAGAATATCCTTAAGTATCTTAAACGAACTAAGGATGCTTTCTTAATTTATGGAGTGGAGAACTTGCGGTATCTGGTTATACCGATGCAAGTTTCCAAACCGACAAGGATGACTACAAGTCGCAATCCGGGTACATTTTTTGTTTGAATAACGGAGCAGTGAGCTGGAAATCTTCCAAGCAAGATACTGTTGCCGATTCAACAACAGAAGCGGAGTACATCGCTGCATCTGAAGCAGCAAATGAGGCAGTTTGGATCCGAAATTTCCTAATCGGATTAGGAGTAGTTCCGTTAGCAGCTGAGCCCGTTCCATTGTATTGTGACAATAACGGGGCTATAGCACAGGCTAAGGAACTAAGGTCTCATCAACGGTCCAAGCATGTTCTTCGACGTTACCATCTGATTCGGGAGATTATACATCGTGGCGATGTAAAGGTCGGGAAGGTCACATCAGATGACAACATTGCAGATCCGCTGACGAAGGCTGTTCTTCATCAAGTTTTTGAACGACACATACATAGTTCGTGTATTAGATGCTTGAGTGACTGGCTATAGGCCAAGTGGGAGATTGTTAGACATTATGTCCCATAGCGTCACTGTTTGTAAATGATATTGTATTATTGTACAAAATTAACTATGTGATAATGAAATTGCCTTTTGCCGTTTTGTAATATTATTTACTTTGATATATAAATGGCGAAAGTTCATATGATTAATACCGGATTGAGATGATATGAGACAGTATCAAATCCATAAAGGTTTAATCATTAAATATCCCTAGTCGGAGTAGTTATCGAGATCGGACATCGATAATGCGGAATAGACTAGTATTGCGCTTGTGCACCTTGTGAGGGCACAACGGCATAGTTCTCATATATTTACGTATTGGATACTTATGCAAGTGCGATAGGAGGTTGTGTTTTACCGATGGTATGGAAAACAGCTTCGCTCTGGATAGACCCGCGGAATCCCCTGGTAGTATGTCTGCGTGTCTATGGGAGGCCGCATCAGGGTAGGTGTATATGGTCTTAACCTGAGACTTACATCGCTAGTACTTGCGACAATCGGTAAACTTTGGTTTTGGTGGTTGGGGACCTTAACCGGTTCTGTGTACACCTCTTCTGGGTTTATCGAGAATCGTAGTGTACTGGATGTGATGTCGAGGTGGGAGTATCACTTCAGACATATGGAGGTGATGATCACGCAGGACACAGAACTAGTACTCTATAAAAGGTTGCAACCGTCGGGACAATATGACCAGGTCAGGATTGTCCGATTTAAAGAGACTAGTTGCTTGATGTCCGATATATGTTTCGTACTGGGCAGACACATTTCCAGCCCCAGGCCTAACATGTGATCGTCCGATACTGGATCGATGTACGCAATACTACGGTATACTACGCTTGATATAGATCTTATATTCCTATAAGAATATTTCTGGAGAATTGGGTAGGCATGGCGCTTTGCTAGAAGCCAACCTTGTCTTGTGAATCAGTAAAAACGTAGTACGAGGTACGTACGTGTTCGGATAATCTGACGGCCGTATTTACTGCCAACATATCCGGAGATCTCTTGGGTCGCTTCCCGAAGATTCACCAATGACGTATGATTCAAACTCGATTAATCTTGGATTAATTACGGAGAGACTTTATCTTAGATAAAGTACTATACAAAGAGAGAGAACGATCAATTTGGAATTAATCGTTAAAATTATTATATTCGATATAATAATCGAAATTCGATTTCGACGCGAAATAAAATTAGATTTTAATTCGGGCAAACGAGTTAATTTAGAATTAATTCGTTAGCGACGTAAATAATAATTTCGCTAGGCGCAATTATTTATTAAATTCGATTTAATTAACGTCGCGACGTAAGTTCGGTATTTCGGAAATATCGAACCCGAACGCGTGAGTGCACGTGGGCCACTTTCATTTGGAAACGTGTGGGGCCCACATGACACATGTCATTTTATGCATTATTTAATTGTTAATACATTGCATGGTGATAGTGTACAATACACTCAATGGTTTTGCATGGAGTTTGAGTGTTTGACACTCTAAGCCATTGCATGATTTGTGTCATAAGATTATTATTAATTTAATAAATATTATGGCATAAATATAAATTGATTTTTTGTAAAAAAAATCATAGAACTCTCCTCTCTCTCACATTTCCGAAACTACATGCAGTTTTGGGGTCTCCATTTCTTCAATTTTTGTGGCAAGATTTGAAGAAGTTGTGCATTAAAAATCACAACAAAGGCTAGCACCTTCAAGGGATCATACATAGGTGATATGGGAAACTAATCCTTGAGCTTGGAAGGATCAAACTCGACTTGGAGTCCCTCTTTTCTTCTTGGCCGAGAGCTTCACTGCACAAGGGAGGAATTTCGCATCACCTTAGCATCCATCTTCAAGTATTGTGAGTATGATTCCGCCATACTTCAATAATTCATTCATGTATTTATGTATTTTGCTTGTTCTTGTTGATCTTGGGGCTTGGTTATTATTTCCAACACCTCGGCCCTGGGATTCATTCCCTGGATCCATTCCAAATTCTGACGATGTGGGCCTCAGCCTTGGGATTCATTCCAAATTCTGAAGACGTGGGCCTCGGCCCTGGGATTCATTCCAAATTCTAAAGACGTGGGCCTCGGCCCTGGGATTCATTCCAAATTCTGACGACGTGGGCCTCGGCCCTGGGATTCATTCCCTGGATCCATTCCAAAATCTGACGATGTGGGCCTCAGCCATGGGATTCATTCCAAAATCTGACGATGTGGGCCTCAGCCCTGAGTTGATACTGATGTGGGCTTCGCCCCAAAACTAAAACACAATTGGGCCTTGCCCCAAAACTGATACTGACGTGGGCCTCGCCCCAAACTGATGTGGGCCTCGCCCCAAATAGATATTGATGTGGGCCTCAACCCCGGGACTCATCCCCAAACGAATACTGATATGGGCCTTGCCCTCATGTTGACTCTAATGTGGGCCTCGCCCCATGCTGATACTGATATGGGCCTCGCCCCAAACGGATACTGATGTGGGCCTCGCCCCATGCTGATACTGATATGGGCCTCAGCCCTGGGACTCATCCCCAAAACTACTACTCGTATGTTGCTGATTCTGGTTGGCTTGTCTTTGCCGCTTTCTCTTTTTTTCTTTGAAAACTGTGAAAAACAGAACAAACACAAAAAAGAATGCAAAATATGTTACGTGTATGCATGCATGCATGAATGATTTTCCTATCCCGCTGGGTTAGGTTTTCCGCCAGTTCTCCAGGTGATTGCTCGGCCTTCTCTCTAGTCTCATGACCCAATATCTTGTTATGTCCCTGATTCACGATGTAGTAGACTGGTCGCCCCCAGTCTTGATTTAGCTTTCTGCTCTCTGCTTTTTTGTGCTTGATCAAGATGAACCACATGGTGGGGCCTTCCATATCATCATGCTATATCACATTCTACGAAATAGTCCCAATAGTTATACATATCATTGTCCTCAAAGAATGCTCAGTAATGAAACCAGAGAACCTTCAAAACACTCAATGCAACTCAAATCCAAGTCTTTGAATAAATGATCTACGCCAGACTCAAAGTGTGTGTGTGCAAAGGTTCCTCCGCAGATTCATCCCCAGGTAAGCTAACTCAATGATTTCGTCAATAATCGGGATCGATGGGTCAAACCAACCTAGATGTCTCAATTATGCCTTGCAATTGCTTTTTTTGTGCTCAATGTGGTATGGTTTTCTTTCTCTTTTATCTCTTTCTTTTTTTCTTTTCATTTTGAACTTCTTTTTTCTCTTTTTTTTTCTTTTTCTCTTTTTTTTTTCAACACACCTACCATTTAAGGTAGCATTTCTCCTCATGGTGGTCCTAATACTCGCCCATGGGTAGCTTCACGCTTATTGGTTATAGGTGGTTTAATTCTTTTTCTTAGAGACTTTTCTTTCATTTTCAACCATACCGCACATCATAACATAAGAAAATCAAGATAGACATCTAAGAAAACGGTCATTCACTGACCTACAATTTCTTCAACTAGTCACCTTGCCAATCTACTCAGGTTTTCACCGCTAAGAACCTATAGTGAAGTGCTTACGAGTCTATCATAGATCAATCACTCAAAGTATCAGATAAAAGTACATCGAGAGTTTATCGTTTCTAAGGTTTCACCTTAAAGCAATCAATTTCATCATCGGACTTATGTCTAACTATCAAAGACTAAAAACAAACAACAATTTTTTTCTTTTTTTTTTCCCATTTTTTTTTCTTTTTTTCTTTTTTTTTTGGGCCCACCATGGTCTTTCTATCCTTACCGTAAGGTTTTCGTTTCTCGATTTCCTTTCCCGATATATCCATGTTTGCTAAACTCTTCTTGACATGCCCATCTTTTTCCTAACCCAACAGATATCTATGATGGCTTTTAAGACACGAGGGTTAACATGATGCATGTATACATGAGATGCATGAGATGCGTGCGATGCATGTAATATATAAGCTCATAAGAATTTTACACTAGTTGGCCCATCAGCATTTTAGAAACTTTTAGCCCGATTGCCATAAAGCACAGACTCGTGCCAGTTTAAATGGCCCAACAAGCCCATACTCCATGACAACAAGTCCAACTGAATCCAAATGACAATGGTCCAATACGCGGGTTTACAGGGGTATAGACAAAGCTCCCGTTTGACGAAAGATTACCCACAACTAGGACTCCCCACTCAAGGGTTCGAGCGACCAAGTGAGTGCACTTTTTTTTTATACCTTACGGTACGTGCCAACGAGTTACGGTGTGTGACTAACTGTCGAATGGATTTCCTGTTGTAGATTCCCCAGAGGGAAGGTGGAGCGAGGCTCTCTTAAGTACCCAAGCCCCTTAGGCTCTTATCGCTGGTGGTGTGGAAATAAACAACGAGTCCTCCAAACTAGTATGTCACAACGAGCTACAGATAACGATTATCTAGGTGCTTTCACAGCTTTTCCCTGAAGGGTAGTGAATGAAGGAAAACACCAAATCATCACCTAGCTTAATAATGCCTTGATTAAACCCCCTCAACCCACTACAGAAACGGTCAACTAAAGCACAAATCATACACATCGCAAGACATGATTTCGAGGCCAATTCTCTAGATCCCCAGTGGAGTCGCCAGACTGTAGACAACAGAACCTGGGGCGACGCTTTTCTAGGCTCGCGGCCTAGTTGGGAAGTATGAAATAACATGGAGTCGCCACCCGGTGTGAACCGGGACAAAGATTTAAGGCCGCACTCACCCCTCGCAAGGGAAGACCTCAAACCGTTGGGTTCGGAATGGTCCCTTACTTATGTCACTTGTGATGATATAATTGTGCATGAACTAACCAAGTCTACTCAATAATCATGCTCAAGGGTACTTAGATCTAACATGCTTTCATCAAATAATTTTCACGCAATGTAACACAACAAGCATATTGAACCATTGAATCACATGTATAAATCATTACCCAAACGCATCATAAACTAATAACATGCATAATGGACAACCTAAACATGCTTTAACAAATAAATAACAAACTAAATTAAACCATGCTTTAAATATAAACATATAACCTAAAGACTATAACATGCTCAAATACAAATTTGGATGAGACGAGATACGTGTATCTTAAGTGGTACGTGGCATTGTATCCCGAGTGCAGACCATACTACCGTCCATTCGGAATCGGCTATGGAATTTACGTCGGGGTTTCCATCCGATATACACAAAAAGGGAACACATATCCCGCTCACCCAACAATCACATCATGCTTCAAACGACTCTCATGCCATTATATATCAAAATAAATAAAACAACAATAAAGAAGATAAGTAGAAGGTGCCCTCAGGTCTAACCTCTTTTGTCGTCTAAGAAAGGGCGTTACACGTCCGTTGGAAGGGTGAATGATCCGCTACTCTTTTAGTTCACCAACTCCACGTCTTTCCTCGCGTTGTTTTGCTGCTCGGGCTGCTGTTTCAAGTCCGTTTCGCTGTTGTTGCTTCGCTGCTACGTTTCAGGTCACCGTCTTGATGGTTTAGCGGACTGTTTTGGTGATTTTGAAGGCTTAGGGAGGTGCGTTTGTGGGGATTTTTTAGGGAAACTTTATGGAGGTTTTTGGGATGGTGTTTAGGTGATTTTAGGACTGTTTTATGGGTTGAAGACGCAACAAAACTGACCAGAACAGGGGACGAAACTGTGCAGTTCAAGGTGCAGTGAGGGGTGTTTCGGGACTGTTTTGGGCGCTGAATTGGAGCTGTGAATGGGGGGTTATTTTGTGCGACTTTGGGGCTGTATTTGAGGCTTATTTTAAGGTGTTTTAGGGCTGTGAATGGTGGCTGGAACTTGGCAATGGAGGGCTGTGAAAAGGGGTTTAGGCGTGAAGGGTTTTGGTGAAGGAAGAATGATGCGGCAATGGAGGGTGCTTAGGTTTAATGATTCGGCAATGGAGGCTTCAAGGGGTTTTTTGGACGTGCAAGGAGGCTTGAGAAAGTGTTTGGGACGTGCTTGGGGAAATATGTGTGCCAGGTTTTGAATGGGGGGTGAAGGCCTCTTTTTATAGGCAAAGGGAGAGGACTTTCCTAATTTGAATAGGAGAGAATCTCCTAATTGGTTTCTAATAAGGAATAGATCTCCTAATTAGGATTTGGGATTGGATTTGATTTGGTAATGACTTGATTTGATTTCTTTTATTTAGGTAAGGATTTAACAAGATTTAAACATGTGATTAATGTGCAATTACCTAAATAAAGAGCAATGGGCGTGAATCATGGCCAATGGGCATAGGTTTGGTTTGACTTGGTTTGACTTGGGTTGACTTGGGTATTTGGGCATGGTTTGGGTTAGGTATGTGGTCTATGGGAGTTTTGGCCTAAGGTGAGCTTAGAAACGGAGGTATAACAAGCAACCGAAGCGAAAACAACGAGATTAAATCCATCAAAAATTCCATTTTCCAACTTTACCCTTCCAACGTCCGTTTCCCGCGACTTCATGACTAAAGAAGTAGTTGCCTCCATACGAGACTCATCATTGGGCTAATGTGTAAAAATGCAATGCCTACAGAAAGCTTGGAGCTTGGAGCTTCAATGGTGACATCCATGGCCGAATGAACAAGGAGGAAGACACCCCAAAACCGTGCAGTCCACTGTCACAGAAGCCATTGCCGAGCTATGAAAGGAGGCAGAAAACGCATCTTGTTCTTCCTAGCATCAAACCCATCAATGTGAGTATGAATTCCGCCTTACTCCTTGGTTGTATTCAACTCATTTTATGCATGATTTATGATCTTGCGACTTGATTGAAACTCAACAGAGATGTCACCGCGACACCCTAGGTACGGGGTTAGTACTCAGACATTTGTGGCTCTCTAGGTACGGAGACGTCACTGCGACACCCTAGGTACGGGGTTAGCATTCAGACCATATCGACGCCCTAGGTACGGGGTTAGCACGCCAGGTACGGCATGTGGACTACTCAGACATTTGTGGCTCTCTAGGTACGGAGACGTCAGTACGACACCCTAGGTACGGGGTTAGCATTCAGACCACAGCGACGCCCTAGGTACGGGGTTAGCACGCCAGGTACGGCATGTGGACTATTCAAACATTTGTGGCTCTCTAGGTACGGAGACGTCACTGCGACACCCTAGGTACGGGGTTAGCATTCAGACCACAGTGACGCCCTAGGTACGGGGTTAGCACACCAGGTACGGCATGTGAACTATTCAGACATTTGTGGCACTCTAGTTACGGAGGCGTCACTGCGACACCCTAGGTATGGGGTTAGCACTCAGACAACCAACATCATCACTGCGGCACTCTAGGTATGGAGACGCAACCGCGACGCCCTAGGTACGGGGTTTAGCATATCAACTCAGCACAGCAGGCAGACCAGGTGACAGCTGGCGAGCCAGGTAAGTAAAAATGCATTGCACGTACTTTGATAGGATTGTCATTGTCACACACTGCACAAGTCCCATCAAAGTGGGGGCGACTGTAGGCATTGTATTTTTACACATTAGCCCAAGGATGAGTCTCGTATGGAGGCAACTACTTCTTTAGTCATGAAAGTCGCGGGAAACGGACGTTGGAAGGGTAAAGTTGGAAAATAGAATTTTCGATGGATTTAATCTCGTTGTTTTCGCTTCGGTTGCTTGTTATACCTCCGTTTCTAAGCTCACCTTAGGACCAAAACTCCCATAGACCACATACCTAACCCAAACCAAGCCCAAATACCCAAGTCAAACCAAATCCATGCCCAAAGGATGTGATTCACGCCCAAAGCCCCTTTATTTAGGCATATGCATATTTATCACATGTTTAAATCTTGTAAATCCTTACCTAAATAAAAGAAATCAAATCAAATCCCTACCAAATCAAATCCAATCCCAAATCCTAATTAGGAGATGCATTCCTTATTAGAAATCAATTAGGAGATTCCTTCCTAATCTAATTAGGAAAGCCATCACCCCTTTGCCTATAAAAAGAGGCCTTCTCCCCCCTTTTCAAACCTAGCCCATACATCTCTATCACACGCCTAAACCACTCTCTTAAGCCTCCATTACACGCCCAAGCATCCCCCTGAAGCCTCCATTGCCGCACCTTCAAGATCCAATAGCCTACATTGCCGCACCTTCCCTCCATCATCAACACCCTTCACGCCCAAGCCCTAAACTTAACCCTCCATTGCCGAGTTCCAGCCCCCATTCACAGCCCTAAAACACCCTCAAATAAACCTTATTCACAGCCCTAAATTCGCACTAAACACCCTCCAAACACAGCCCCATTCGCAGCCCCAAAACAGTCCCGAAACACCCCTCACTGCACCTTGAACTGCACAGTTTCGTACCCTGTTCTGGTCAGTTTTTGTTGTGTCTTTAACCCATAAAACAGTCCTAAAATCACCTAAACACCATCCCCAAAACCTCCATAAAGTTTCCCTAAAAAATCATCACAAACGCACCTCCCTAATGTTGGATAATATGACCCATAGCGTCACTATTTGCAAGATCATTGTGTGTGTTGTAGCAAATTAACTATGTAATAAGGAAATTGCACTCTCATCATTTGTGATTAGATCACCATAGATATATAAATGAAGAGAGGTCCCTATGATTAGTACCTGGCTGAGAATGATATGAGACAGTATCAGTCCCCGAAGGTTTAATCATTAAATATCCCTAGCCGTAGTATTATCGAGACTGGACATCGATAATGCGGATAGGCTAGTATTGCACTTGTGCGCGTTTGTGAGGGCACAACGGCATAGTTCTCATATATATAAGTGTTGGATACTTATGCAAGTGCGATAGGAGGTCGTGTTTCACCGATGGTACGGGAAACAGCTTCGCTCTGGATAGACCCCTCGGAATCCCATTGGTATTATGACTATGTGTCTATGGGAGGCCGAAATCAAGGTAGGTGTGTATAGTCTTAACCTGAGACTTGCACCGCTAATACTTACGATAATCGATAAACTTTGGTCTTGGTGGTAGGGGGCTTTAAACCGGTTCTGTGTACACCACTTCTGGGTTTATCAGAGAGTCGTAGAGTATTGGGTGTGATGTCAAGATGGAAGTATCACTTCAGTCATATTGGAGATGATGTCACGCAGGATACGGTATTAGTGCTCTTAAGTGCTGCGCGGCCATCCGGATATTATGACAAGGTCATGTATATCCGATTATAGAGACTAGTTACCAGACATCCGACATGTGCTTCGTACGGGGCAGACACTTATCCAGCCCCAGCCTAGCACGTGATTATCCGATACTGGGCCGATATACACAATACCACGGTATACTACGCTTGATACAGATCTATATATTCCTGTAAGAATATTTCTGGAGAATTGGGTAGGCATGGCGCTTTGCTAGAAGCCAACCTTGTCTTGTAAATCGATATAAACGTAGTACGAGGTACTTACGTGTTCGGACAGTCCGACGATCGTATTTACTGCCAACATATCCGGAGATCTCATGGGTCGCTTCCTGAAGATTCACCGATGACGTATGACTCGCACTTTGATTAATCTGGGATTAATTAGTAGAGAGAGATAGAAGATTAATCTGGGATTAATTAGTAGAGAGAGATAGAAAATTAATCTGGGATTAATTGCGGAGATATTTTATCTGGGATTAAAATATTAATTAAAGAGAGAGAACGATTAATTTGGAATTAATCGATAAAATAATATATCGATATATTATTTGAAATTGGATTTCGACGCGGAATTAAAATTAGATTTTAATTCGGCCGAACGAATTAATTTAGAATTAATTCGTTAGCGACGTGAATAATGATTTCGCTGGGCGTAATCATTAATTACGACGCGACGGAAAATTCGTTAATTTGGAATTAGCGAACCCGAGCCCGAGAGTGATTGCGAGCACATTCGCATTTCGAATTCGAGCGCGGCAACACGCAAGTCACATCAAGCGTCAATCGCTAGTCGCATCAATCGTCAAATCAATTGTCATTTTGAGTGATGTGACTTGACAACATGTCACTTTATTAAAGTGATGTGATGTGACTTAAAGTAAAAGTTGAAATGATGAAAGCTTTTTGCTTTTTTGACTTTTGTATTTGGTAAATGAAAAGGCTTTTGTATTTGATTTTATTTTGGAAATAAAATATAAATATAAGTAAAACAATTTGCCTTCTCTCTCTCACACATGCAACAGTTCACGATTTTCTCTCATCTCCCTCCCTTTTCTTCATCTTCTTCACGCATGGTGCGTTTTTCTTCTCTTATTTTTCTGGTTCACCGAATTTTTGAGAAGCAAAATGGAAGATGAACAAGTGCTAGCACACCTTGAGTAATACATAGGTGATAGGGAAGTGTCTTCATGAGCTTGGAAAGCTTGAAGCTTTGAGCTTCAATGGTGCTCATCAATGGCCGAACATGGAGGAAGCCGAACCAGTCACCAACCGTGCGTTCACTGCAGTTCCAAAGCCATTGCCGAGCTTGGAGGGAGGCAAAATCGCACTTGTTCTTCATTCATCAAAAACCGAAATTCAATGTGAGTTATGGTTTCCGCCTTACTTCTTTGATTTGTTTATATGCGGTTTTTGTGCATGATTTGTTGATCCTTGGACCTTGAGAACATCCCACAAGGTATCAGAGCTATTGTTGCATGAAAACCGAATTAGGGTTCTTGAGCAAATTTGGGGATTTTTTATTTTAGCTTGATTCTGTCTAATTGATTGTTTGAGAATGATTATATATGATTGAATTGAGTTGTATGTAATCAATTTGATAAAAAAAAAATTGATTGGATTGATTTTCCCCAATTTGCTTATTTTTGTCAAAACTTTTAATTTGGTAAACTCGATTTAGGCATATTTGGTTGAATTGTTTTATGCATTATGCTTGAATGAGTTGAATTGAAGTTGTGCATGATCAATTTCAAGAAAATTGGATTAGATCAATTTTCCCCAATTCTTTAGGTTGAAATGAAACTTGAAATTGGGTAAAATGTTTTAGCATGTTTTAATTGAATTGGATGTTTAAGTATGCTTAGAACATGTTTAATTGAGAGTGTGTGTGATCAATTTCATGAAATTGGATTGGGATTCAATTTTCCCCAAATTGGAGGCTTGGCCGAAAATTGGAAGAACCCTAATGTCTTGGTAATTTTGTTTTGTTTGATCATTGGATGACTTAAAACAATTGGTTAATGTTGTTTTGAAGTTCAATTGGATTGAATTTTGATTTGGAACATTTTTCCCTTTTAAAGTGGCTTGGCCGAATCTTAATGAACATTGAATTCTTTGTGATTTTTTGTTTTAATTCATTGGATGAATTGAATTGATTTGGGGAAATTAAGATTGTGGACTCAATTGGATTGAAACCGAATCGAATTGAAAAACCCCTAATTGCCGAGACTTGATAGCATGTTAATTGGGTTTGATTTTAATTGAATTGTGTTGGACACTATTTGGTTGTTAAAATGCATGATTAATTAGGCTAATTGATGTTTTAAGAAATGTTAATGGGTAATTGATTGTGTATTACACTTAGGTTAATAATTGTGAAATTTGGAATTTTACAAGTTAATTAATTTGGGCTTGATTTTGGAAATTGGGCTTGTTGGGTTGTAATTGGGCTTTTGGGCTTTGTTGTAACAAAGTTGGGTTTAGGCAAAATTGGTTGGATCCAATTAGCCCAAAACCGAATCCAAAAGGTCCAATTATGACTTAATGGACCTTAATTATTTAATTGGGCCTAATGGGCCAAAATTAATTTAAAAGCTTATGGGGTAACTCCCGGATTGGATTTTGGTTGTTCGGTTTGACCCGAGTTGACCAAAAGTCCACGCCTTATAGAAATTAATTAAAAGCCCATTGGACTTTAATTAAATAAAACATTAGATGTTTATCGGGCTTTGAGACCCGTTGCGATTAAATTTGAATTTAAGTCGTAAAGGTTCGTTAATAAAAGTGTAATATTTAATTTAGAATTAATAATGAATTAGAATTAAATACGTATTAAATTGGATTAAATGATTAATTTAATTTATTCGTAGAAATCGTACTTTGAGTACGTGTTTCGCAATACAGTTTGACTCGAACAAAAATCAATCTTTGTTTGAACATTGGATGATCACTAATAATCAAGATTAATTAATTTGATTGATTGATTGATAACATGCTTGTATGAATACATGGTTGTGATGTTTGAATAATGTATATCGGATGGATATTAGTCGGGTTGGCGATTTTGGAAATTGTATAAATTTGATTTATTAATATTGACCTAGTGTCGTATCCTGCGTGCCGCCTTATCTCTCTTACTTTCTTTGTGTATTCTCTTCTCACCTATTCCCCTCCATGTAAAAGAGGTTTCTTTAGAAGTGTAGTTAAACGGGTAGAAATAATACAAGTGCTAGCGGAGAGAGAAGAATGAGAGATTTGATCTAGGATCAATGTAAAGTATCCATCCGCATATCATTATTATTTTATTTTCATATACGCTTTATTTATGTATTTAGAATGCATGTTTAAGGGTGTTATGATGAGAGACCTTAACAAAGATAATTAAATTGGTAGCCAATTTGCACGCGAAAATCCCTCAATATATATCATGCGTCATTTCCTTCCATTGAGTGATTCTTGCTCAAGATCGGAGATTGTCAGGGGTTGTTTTTGACCAAAGTCAAGCCCTTGTCAGTCAAAGATGTGCTTTAATCACGAGGCTTTGTTATATATCGGTGTCGTGTCCAAGTTGTGGTTTGTTTTTGACCAAAGTCAAGACCACTTCTTGTCCATAGACATTTGATTACGAAGCTTCCCTGTCAATGGGTCCACGCTTGACTGGGATCACTAGGTTTGTTTTTGGCCAAAGCCAAGGCCTAGTTGATTCAGAGGAAACGGTAGGGTATATATTCGATATATAGGCATATATTAGATATATGTTTCGGACTTGGATGTCCACCTACTGGATCTAGGAGTTGGATGGGATCCAATTGATCTTCGACATCTACCTTGTTAATTATCATACAATTTTTTATTGACCAAAGTCAGATTGTATGATACTTTAACGGGATCCTAGCCCACTAGGAAACACGGTTTCCCGATACTCGACAGAGGTTAGAGGCTCGACGAAAATAGTGGGAGGCAAGTATTGAATTTGCAACATTCGTTCAATTACTCGCCATACGCGCTCATTTAAATTATTTCGTCGTAATATTAAATGTTAGTTGGACTAATATTAAATTGTTGTTTTAATAAACAGTTGGACTGTATTATATTGATTATATATATTGGATTATATTAATCATATATTTGATTAATTAATTTCAGTTTACAGTTGATTTTATAATTGGATTATAGTAATCAATGTAATTGAGGTTAATTAATTTGGATTATATTTGATTATATAGTTGGACGTTAATTAATTTGGATTCTATTTGTTATATAGTTGGACTATTATAATCATTATAATTATAGTACCACTAATCGTTGATTAAATAGTTGGACTATTGTAATCAAGATAAGAAATTGAAAAGTTGGGATATTTAAAATATAATCTGGGATTAAATATTTTAAATGATTTAATTTTCAATTGGGAATAAATAATGGTTACTTTAGTGAATAAAATAACTTATTATTACTAAACCAATAATTAAGCAATTGTAGAGCATGAAATCTTTGGAAGATTTATGTGATGATGACTTTAATGCTTAATTAATATACTTATAATAAATCTATCTTTAGATTTAAAAGTATTAAAATTGCAATTAATAATTCTTGGAGAATTAATTGACTATTCTAGTGGAAAAAGTCAAAGTTTGCAATGTGCATGTAGCACAAGGTGCATATCGTTTCGATATTCCGAAACCCAGGCTTGGCCAAAGGTTTTTGAAATATTGAAAAGCATAATTGACAAATAAATAGCTCAAATTGATTTGATCAATAGAGACTTATTTGTGGCATTGTTGTCTAGGACACAATTTAATTAGACTCGTATATCCACACTTTTGAAGAGTGGATACTAGGACTGATTTGACTATTCAAATAAGGTCTGCGAATCTAGTTTATTAGGTAAAGTACTTAAAATCTATTTACTTGGTAATAGTGTAAGTGCCACCGATCTGTTAGCCCTATTCATGGTGAAGTTAGTGGGCCCATATCTAACTAGGCTAGATGTGAACATGAATATTTCGTGACCTTAACGGATGTGGCATCTCGTTATGGTTATGTTTTCTTTTGAAGAACACAAATACGAAACTTTGAGTTTCGACACGAAGTATACAAACAGATCGGCTGTAGTATTATGCCGCTGTATAAGACCGTATTGGTAAATACTTAGCAGTAAGTTTCATACGTACATGAAAGAGTACGGTATTCTTTCATATGAGGACTCCTCCCGAAACACGTCAATTGACGGTGTGTCAGAACTAAAAACCAAGTTTTGTTGGACATGATTAGGTTTTTCGCGAGTCGCTCTGAGCTACTGTTTCCTTCAACAGGATATGTATTAACAGTGCAAAACTTATTTAGAATAAGGTTCCATGTAAATCTGTTTGACAGATATCATATAGGATATGAACAGGAAAGAAACGAGGTTTCTCATTCCTGATAATTTGGGTATGCCAGGCATAAAGTTTTGGATGATACCAAACTAAGAACCCAAATTGGATTAGTGCCAATATAGGTTATCCTAAGGGAAACCATAAGTATAGTACTTATAAATCCCGCATGAGAACAATGTGATTGTTGCTCACCATGCGGTTTTCCTGAGAGAAAATACCGATATGCAGTGGTCAGTGGGAGGATAGTGATACTCGATGAAAATCGGAGTAATACTATTCAAGCACGAAGTCCTTAATGGAACACAAACAATTCATCTATGATGAATCTGTACCATTAATCTTCAAATACACAAGAAATCGGGTAGATCGGATAGAGTCAGAAAACAACCTAGGGTATGGGTTTCTGATCTAACCTCATTAAGATGTCAATCTTATGAAGGTATATCCACCGACTACGTTTTGAGGAAGTGATACGAGGTATCGACTCCCTGTTATGGCAAAGTGCCATGAATCCGAAATGGATTCCATGTATAACAACTATTTTGGATACTAGTTGTTGTACCATAAGGCATTGTGCCTATGGTACATTAAACGTCTTCAAGGAAGACATACATGGAAGGCAACATACAAACGTAAAAGCTAGGCTTTTGACGGAAAGGTATCGTTATCAACATTGTGTTAATAACGGTTCAACCTTTTACCTCTTGGCATGGTAAATCCATTTTGAAGATGCTTGTTGATAACTGTATATTTCATTTATGAAATATGTCAGTTACAAATCAAAATCGCTTTCCTGAAAAGGAAACCTTTTGGAGAATGTTTACAACATTCTGACGATTTTGTATAACCGACAAACAAGGTTTGCGGATTATTCAATCCATGTTTGGATTGAAGCAAGCATAGGGTTCTTGGAACTGACGTTTTGAAATAATCATAATGGTTTATGATTTAACTCAAAACGAATAATTCTTGTGTATATAAGGAGGTTAGTGGGAGAGGCACTGACAATGAAATTCCCATAAAACAATTGGTGAAAGCTTGGCTTTCATGGATATTTTTCAATAAAATTCTCCGTAGAATTTGTGGGAGTAACACCTTTATTCAAGGAATAAAGATCTACTGGGCTAGATTTGGAGTTGGTAACACTCTCTGGAAATTGTACATTTAAAATGTACTTGTATTGGTGTCTCATACGCTTTGAGCATATGGAGTCACTATCGGGTCAATCCAAGTGATAGTCACTGGATTGAAGATTAAAGAACATCTGTTAGTATCTGAGAGAACTAAAGATGTTGTCTTAAACTATGGGATGGAGAACTTGAAGTGACTGGGATCACTGTTGCAAGTTTCCAAACCGGTAAATACTGCGGTACTATAAAGTTTGAACACTGGGACAGTGAGCTGGAAATCTTCCGAGCAAGATAACTGTTGCCGAATTAACAACAAATGCGGATTATTGCTGCAGCTGAGGCAGCAATAGAAGCCATTTGGATCGATAATAAATCTAATTAGATTAGATATAGTTCTGTTAGCAGCTGAGCTAGGCGTCAGCACAGGCTAAAGAATTAAAGGTCTCATCGACGATCCAGATATATACTTCTATATCATCTGATTCGTTCGGATCATACATCGTGGCGATGTGATGATCGTGTAAATCGCGTCAGACGATATTAAGCAAATCCGCTGACGAAAACCTTTCCTCAGCAATTTGAGCGAATTGTACATAGTTCGGGTGTTTGACACTCGAGTGACTGGCTATGTGCCAAGTGGGAGATTGTTGGATAATATGACCCATAGCGTCACTATTTGCACAGATCATTGTGTGTTGTAGCAAATTAACTATGTAATAAGGAAATTGCACTCTCATCATTTGTGATTAGATCACCATAAATATATAAATGAAGAGAGGTCCCTATGATTAGTTCCTGGACTGAGAATGATATGAGACAGTATCAGTCCCCGAAGGATTAATCATTAAATCCCTAGCCGTAGTATTATCGAGACTGGACATCGATAATGCGGAATAGGCTAGTATTGCACTGTGCGTTTTGTGAGGGCACAACGCATAGTTCTCATATATAAGTATTGGATACTTATGCAAGTGCGATAGGAGGTCGTGTTTCACCGATGGTACGGGAAACAGCTTCGCTCTGGATAGACCCCTCGGAATCCCATTGGTATTATGACTATGTGTCTATAGGAGGCCGAAATCAAGGTAGGTGTGTATAGTCTTAACCTGAGACTTGCACCGCTAATACTTACGATAATCGATAAACTTTGGTCTTGGTGGTAGGGGCTTTAACCGGTTCTGTGTACACCACTTCTGGGTTTATCAGAGAGTCGTAGAGTATTGGGTGTGATGTCAAGATGGAAGTATCACTTCAGTCATATTGGAGATGATGTCACGCAGGATGGTATTAGTGCTCTTAAGTGCTGCGCGGCCATCGGGATATTATGACAAGGTCATGTATATCCGATTATAGAGACTAGTTACCAGACATCCGACATGTGCTTCGTACGGGGCAGACACTTATCCAGCCCCAGGCCTAGCACGTGATTATCCGATACTGGGCCGATATACACAATACTACGGTATACTACGCTTGATACAGATCTATATATTCCTGTAAGAATATTTCTGGAGAATTGGGTAGGCATGGCGCTTTGCTAGAAGCCAACCTTGTCTTGTAAATCGATATAAACGTAGTACGAGGTACTTACGTGTTCGGACAGTCCGACGATCGTATTTACTGCCAACATATCCGGAGATCTCATGGGTCGCTTCCTGAAGATTCACCGATGACGTATGACTCGCACTTTGATTAATCTGGGATTAATTAGAAGAGAGAGATAGAATTAATCTGGGATTAATTCGTAGAGAGAGAAGAAAATTAATCTGGGATTAATTGCGGAGATATTTTATCTGGGATAAAATATTAATTAAAGAGAGAGAACGATTAATTTGGAATTAATCGATAAAATAATATATTCGATATATTATTAGAAATGGATTTCGACGACGGAATTAAATTAGATTTTAATTCGGGCGAACGAATTAATTTAGAATAATTCGTTAGCGACGTGAATATGATTTCGCTAGGCGTAATCATTAATTACGACGCGACGGAAATTCGTTAATTTGGAATTAGCGAAACCGAGCCCGAGAGTGATTGCGAGCGCATTCGCATTTCGAATTCGAGCGCGGCACGCAAGTCACATCAAGCGTCAAATCGCTAGTCGCATCAATCGTCAAATCAATTGTCATTTGAGTGATGTGACTTGACAACATGTCACTTTATTAAAGTGATGTGATGTGACTTAAAGTAAAAGTTTGAAATGATGAAAGCTTTTTGCTTTGACTTTTGTATTTGGTAAATGAAAAGGCTTTTTGTATTTGATTTTATTTTGGAAATAAATATAATATAAGTAAACAATGCCTTCTCTCTCTCACACATGCAACAGTTCACGATTTTCCTTCATCTTTCCTCCCTTTCTCATCTTCTTCACGCATGGTGCGTTTTTCTTCTCTTCTTTTCTGGTTTCACCGAATTTTTGAGAAGCAAAATGGAAGATGAACAAGTGCTAGCACACCTTGAGTAATACATAGGTGATAGGGAAGTGTCTTCATGAGCTTGGAAAGCTTGAAGCTTGAGCTTCAATGTGCCATCAATGGCCGAACATGGAGGAAGCCGAACCAGTCACCACCGTGCGTTCACTGCAGTTCCAGAAGCCATTGCCGAGCTTGGAGGGAGGCAAAATCGCACCTTGCTCTTCATTCATCAAAACCGAAATTCAATGTGAGTTATGTTTCCGCCTTACTCCTTTGATGTGTTTATATGCGGATTTTGTGCATGATTTGTTGATCCTTGGGACCTTGATTGAACTCCAACACCTAAGCCTTCAAAATCACCCAAAACAGTCCACTAAACCATCAAGACAGTGACCTGAAACGTAGCAGCGAAACAGCAGCGACGGACTTGAACACAGCAGCCCGAACAGCAAAACAGCGAGGAAAGACGTTGAGTTGGTGAACTAAAAGAGTAGCGGATCATTCACCCTTCCAACGGACGTGTAACGCCCTTTCTTAGACGATAAAAGAGGTTAGACCTGAGGGCACCTTTTTACTTATCTTCTTTATCTTTGTTTTATTTATTTTGATATATGATCGCATGAGAGTCGTTTGAAGCATGATGTGATTGTTGGATGAGTGGGATATGTGTTCCCTTTTGTGGTATATCGGATGGAAACCCGGACGTAAATTACATAGCCGATTCCGAATGGACGGTAGTATGGTCTGCACTCGGGATACAATGCCACGTACCACTTAAGATACACGTATCTCGTCTCATCCTAACTTGTATTTGAGCATGTTATAGACTTTAGGTTATTTGTTTATTATTTAAAGCATGGTTTAATTTAGTTTGTTTTTATTTGTTAAAGCATGTTTAGGTTGTTCATTATGCATGTTCTTAGTTTATGATGTGTTAGGATAATGATTTATGCATGCTGATTTAATGGTTCAATATGCTCGTTGTGTTACATTGCGTGGAATTATTTGGATGAAAGCATGTTAGATCTGAGTACCCTTGAGAATGATTATTGAGTAGACTTGGTTAGTTTATTGCACAAATTATATCATCACAAGTGACATAAGTAAGGGACCATTCCGAACCCAACGGTTGAGGTCTTCCCTTGCGAGGGGTTAGTGCGGCCTTAAATCTTTGTCCCGGTCACACCGGGTGGCGACTCCATGTTATTTTGTACTTCCCAACTAGCCGCGAGCCTAGAACAGCGTCGCCCAGGTTCTGTTGTCTACAATTGCGTATTGCGATCCAGTATCGGATTGTCACGTGCTAGGCCTGGGGCTGGAGTCGTGTCTGCCCCGTACGAAGCACATGTCGGATGTCTGGTAACTAGTCTCTATTATCGGATATACATGACCTAGTCATAATATCCCGATGACTGCAGTACTTAAGAGCACTAGTACCGTATCCTACTTGACATCATCTCCACTATGACTGGAGTGACACTTCCATCTTGACATCACACCCAATACTCTACGATTCTCAATATACCCAGGCTTGGCGTACACAGTACCGGTTAAAGCCCTGGACGACCAAAACTAAAGCATACCGATTGTCGCAAGTATTAGTGATGCAAGTCTCAGGTTAAGACCAAATACACCTACCCTGATTTCGGACTTCCATAGACACATTCATACTACCAATGGAATTCCGAGGGGTCTATCCAGAGCGAAGCTGTTTTCCGTACCATCGGTAAAACACAACCTCCTATTACACTTGCATGAGTATCCTATACCCAAATATATGAGAACTATGCCGTTATGATCTCACATAACACGCACAAGTGTAATACTAGTCTATTCCGCATTATCGATGTCCATTCTCGATAATACTACGACTAGGGATATTTAATGATTAATCCTTCGAGGACTGATACTGTCTCATATCTTCTCAATCCAGGAACTAATCATAGGGACCTCCTATCATTTATACATCTAGGTGATCTAATCACAAATGATTAGAGTGCAATCTCCTTGTCACATAGTTAATTTGTACAACAACACCATGATCTGTACAAATAGTGACGCTATGGGTCATAATTGTCCAACACGAGGCCCACATCAGCAGAATTTTGGAATGAATCCAGGGAATGAATCTCGGGCCGAGGCCCGCATCATCAGAATTTTGGAATGAATCCCAGGGCCGAGGCCACATCAGCATCAGTTTGGGGTGAGGCCCGTATTAGCATCAGTATCAGTCTTGGGGGTATGGCATTCTGGGGGCGAGGCCCACATCACATCAGTATCAGTCTTGCCAGTGAGTATGGCTTCTAGGGGCGAGGCCCACATTACATCAGATAGTTCTGCCGAGAATGGCACTCCGAGAATGGAGTATAGTCCGGGAATGGACAGCTCGGGAATGAGCACGCCGGGAATGGAACTCCGAGACTTGAGATATAGTCCGGGAATGGACAGTTCGAGAATGAACAAGCCGGGAATGGCACTCTAAGAAAGGAAACACAGTTCGAGAATGAACAAGCCGAGAATGGTAATCCAAGGATGGAGCAGAGTTCAAGAATGAACAAGCCGGGAATGGCAATCCAGAATGGAGCAGAGTTCAAGAATGAACAAGCCGGGAATGGCATCCAGGAATGGAAATACAGTTCAGAAAAATGAACAAGCGGGGATGGCACTCCAAAGAATGGAAGCATGTTTCGGAAATGGACCACTCTCTATCAACAACGGTTCGGAAATGAACCACTCTCATATCAGTAATGGTCCGGAAATGGAAATGGACTATCTCTCATCAGCAAGGATCGAAATGACCAATACCTCATATCACCGAAAATGGCACTCCGAAAATGGAGCAACGATTCGGAAATGGACCATTATCATATCTCACCGAAAAGGGCACTCCGAAAAGGAGCATGGTTCGCAAAATGGACTACTTTCACATCTCGCCGAAGTGGCACTCCGAAAATGGAGCACAGTTCAGAAATGGACCAAGGAAGGCCTAAACCCAACGGAATAAGAAAACTTCTGCATACTTGCATTACACGTAACCTATATTGCATATTTTTTTTGTTTGTTCTGTTTTGTGTAAACATGGTTGTTGAAGACGGAAAAAAGGAAAAGAGTGAGCAGTAAGCCAATCAGAGATAGTAAAAGCCAGTATTTGATCTGGGCAGTAATCTGAAGATTGAGTGGTCCCAATTGTTAGACAGTAATGTCCCATAGCGTCACTATTTTTAAATGATATTGTATTATTGTACAAAATTAACTATGTAGTAATGAAATTGCCTTTTACCGTTTTGTAATTTATTTACTTAGAAATATAAATGGTAAAAGTCCCTATGATTAGTTCCGGATTGTGATGATATGAGACAGTATCAATCCATAAGGTTTAATCATTAAATATCCCTAGTCGTAGTATTATCGAGATTGGACATCGATAATGCGGAATAGACTAGTACTACACTTGTGCATGTTGTGAGGGCACAACGGCATAGTTCTCATATATTTAAGTATTGGATACTTATGCAAGTGCGGTAGGAGGTTGTGTTTTACCGATAGTACGGAAAACAGCTTCGCTCTTGGATAGACCCCGCGGAGTCCCATTGGTAGTATGTCTGCGTGTCTATGGGAGTCCGCTTCAGGGTAGGTGCATATGATCTTAACCTGAGATTTGCATCGCTAGTACTTACGACAATCGGTAAAATTTAGGTTTGGTGGTCCAGGGCTTTAACGAGTTCTGTGTATACCTCTTCTGGGTTTATCGAGAATCATAGTGTACTGGGTGTGATGTCAAGATGGAAGTATCACTTCAGACATATGGAGATGATGATCGCGAGGGATTCAGAACTAGTACTCTATAATGGTTGCAACCATCGGGATAATATGACTAGGTCAGGATATCCGATTCAAAGAGACTGGTTGCTTGACATCCGATATGTGTTTCGGACGGGGCAGACACTTATCCAGCCCCAGCCCTAGCATGTGATCATCCGATACTGGTTCGATATACACTATACTACGGTATGCTACGCCTGTTATAGATCTAATATTCCAGTAAGAATATTTCTAGAGAATTGGGTAGGCATGGCGTTTTGCTAGAAGCTAACCTTGTCTTGTAAATCGGTAAAAACGTAGTACTTGGTACGTACGTGTTCGAATAGTTCGACAACCGGATTTACTGCCAACATATCTAGAGGTCTCTTGGGTCGCTTCCCGAAGATTCACCGATGACGTATGATTCAAACTCGATTAATCTTGGATTAATTAAGGAGAGACTTTATCTTGGATAAAGTACTGTATAAAGAGAGAGAACGATTAATTTAGAATTAATCGTAAAATTATTATTCGATATAATAAACGGAATTCGATTTCGACGCGAAATTGAAATTAGATTTTATTCGGGCAAACGAATTAATTTAGAATTAATTCGTTAGCGACGTAAATAATAATTTCGCTAGGCGCAATTATTTATTTAAATTCGATTTAATTAACGTCGCGACGTAAGCTCGATATTTCGGAAATATCGAACCCGAACGCGTGAGTGCAGTGGGCCCACTTTCATTTGGAAACGTGTGGGGCCCACATGACACTTGTCATTATTTGTAATTTTTAATCAAGATGCAATGCATGAAGATAGTGTACAAAGCACTCAAAGATAATGCATGGAAATTGAGTGTTAGACACTCTAAGTCTTTGCATGGTTTGTGTTATATTTATATTATTATTTAATATAATTATAACATAAATATAAATTGATTTTTGAAACAAAAAAATCAATGACTCTCTCCCTCTCTAATTACCGAAACTGTGACAGTTTCTTGGCTCTCCATTTTCAGGTTTTTGTTGCAAAAGCTTGAAGAATTTGTGTTTGTTTGGAACATAAAGAACACATCTTTGGCTAGCACCATCAAGGGATCATACAAGGTGTTATGGGAAACTCATCTTAGAGCTTGGAAGGATCAACTAAAGCTTGGAGCTTCTCTTTACTGCTTGGCCGAATCCCCACTGCACAAAGGAGCAATTTTCGCTTCATCCATTTAGCATCCACATTTGGCTTTTGTGAGTATTGTTTCCGCCATTACTTCAATCTAGTTCATTCTTATATATATCTTGCTTGTTTTTGATCTTGGGATATGGTTATTAGATTTCCAACAATGGTATCATTGAGCCTAAAAATGCATGCAAATATATTAGGATGTTATTTGGGGAAAATTGTTTGAAGCATGATTTGATGAGTTTGCTTGATTAATATGCTTAGATGTATGTTAAATGGATTATACATCATCAATTTCATGGAAAATGAATTGGATTAATTTTTCCAACCCCAAAGTGGCTTGGCCGAATACATGCAAGCATGAGGACTAAATGATTTTTTAATTTTAAGACATTGGATGACTTGAAATAATATGGAGATGATCATTTGTGACTTGATTGGATTGAAAACGAAATCGGAACCATATTAATCACCTTGGCCGAATGCTTGATGATGATTAGGGACTTGATTTTTTGATTAAATAATGTTGGACATGTATTTAAGATAAAAATATGATTAATAGATTAATTTGATATTTTGGGAATATTGATTTAAAGGATTAATCATGAACATACACTTTAATTAATTAAGTTATAAAATTTGGAATTTTAAAATTTAGTTAATTGGGCTTAAATTGGAATTGGGCCTAAAACTATTATATTTGGTCATAAATGGGCTTGGTTGGGCCAAGTAGATTTGGACCATTTGGATTGGATCCAAGATGGGCCTAAATCACACCATTTAAGTCCAAATGTAATAAATGGGCTTTTATGTTTAATTGGGCCTTATGGGCTTGATATTGGTTTTATGGCAAATGAGGGTGATTCCTTATTGGGCTTGGAAATTGGGTTTGACCCACATTGACCAAGGCCCAAGCCTAATGAAATCAATAGAAAGCCCATCGGACTTTAATTAAACGGACATTAGATGTTAGTTGGGCTTTGAGACCCAATAGAACTAGATTTGGAATCTAAGTTATAAAAGCACAATAAAAGTGTATATATATTTAATTTAGAATTAAATAATAGGATTAGTATTGAATACGACTTAAATTGGATTTAACGAGTAGTTCGATATAATTCGTGAATTCATACCATATGTATTTATTCTCAAAACGAGTTGGACTCGCGCAAATGCAAACAATTGTTTGAACATTGTATTGTCACCTAATTAAAGACTAATTAATTGGATTTGATGGTTGTATAACATGCCTTGAATGAATGAATGAATGTGGATGTGTTGTATGAATAGTGTATATCGGATGGATATTAGAAGGGAAGGGTAATTTTAGAAATTATTGTAAATTTGGAATTTATAAATTGGACCTGCGTGTCCAGCCTTATCTCTTTATCTCTATGTATTCTCTTCTCACCTAATTCCCCTCAATGTAAATGAGGTTTCTCTTATTGTATTATGTAATTGGGTAGAAGTAGAATAGTGCTAGCGGGGAGAGGAAAGGGAGTGATTTGTTCTAGGAACAAGTTGTTTATATATCCATCCGTATATCACTATTACTTTACTTTATGCACTTTATGATGTTTTAGAAGCATGCTTAAGGGTGTATGATGATGATGAGACCTAACAAAGATAAATTAATTGGTTGCCAATTACGCGAAAAATCCCTCAAACAATATTAAGCGATTTTCCTTCCGTTGAATGATTCTTTCTCAAGATCCGAAATTGGCATTGGTTTGTTGGCCAAAGTCAAGACCTTTGTCAATTGAGGATGTGTTTGAATCATGAGAGTTTTGTTACACATCGGTGTCCTGTCCAAGTTGTGATTTGTTGGCCAAAGTCAAGATCACTTCTTGTCCATCGACATTGATTACGAAACTTTCCTTGTCAATGGGTCCCGCTTAACTGGAATCATTAGGTTTGTTGTGCCAAAGCCAAGGCTTAGTTGATTCAGAGGAAATGGTTAGGAAAATGTATTGGATACATTGACGTATGTATTAGATATATATGTTTCGGACTTGGATGTCCACCTACCGGATCTAGGAATTGGATGGGATCCAATTGATCTTCGAGATCTACCTAGTTAAATATCATACAACTTGTTGGCCAAAGTCAAGGTTGTGTGTTATTTAACGGGATCCTAGCCCACTAGGAAATTGGATTTCCCGAGTACTCAACAGAGGGTTAGAGACTTGTAGAAAATAGTGGGAGGCTAGTATTGAGTTTGCAATTTCATTCAGATACTTAGCTTTACGCGCTTACAAAATTTATTTCGTCAATTTTAACATTAGTTGGACTAATAAAATGTTATTTTTCTTGTAACAGTTTGACTGTACCCATTTTATCGTTAACTAGATAGTTGGACTATCGTAGTTAAGATGGCAAGCAAGGTAAATGTCCGAGACATCATCATGGGTGAAAATGTCTTTAAGGGGATAAACTTTGCTGATTGGGAAATGAACCTAAGGATAGTCCTTGGGGCAGAGAGGATACTGTATACGATTCAGAGACCTCTCGGGCCTAAGCCCACTGAGCCACTTGAGCTGGAGTTATGGAAAACTCACAGTGATGATTGGTGACACGGCTCAGTCGATCATGCTTGCTTCAATGACTCAACACTTTCGTCGCCAAAATAGGGACTTGGATCCTTATAATATGATGGCAAGATTGCAAGATCTTCACCGCACTAATAAGCGGATGGCGAGGTACGAGTTAGTGAAGAAAATCTTTCGCTCCCGTATGACTGATGGTAGTTCTGTTGAGGTCCATGGGACTCAAATGATAGCCGATATTGATGAACTGGCTAGTATGGGTATAGTCTTGGAGTCTGAGCTGGCTATAGATGTACTTCTACAGTCACTACCCGATACTTGGAAACAGATTGTCATCAACTACAAACTGATGAATTCGGATGACACTCTTGGAGAGTTGTTGTCAATTCTCAAGGAGTCAGAGAAAGAACTTCTGAAAGGCAACAAGCGCGAGGCGCACTTTGCAACAACATCTCAAACGCCGAAAGCTGGGCTCAAGGCAACTGGGGGTGTTAAGAAGAAGAAGCATAAAAACAAAGGCAAGGCCAAGTCAACAAAGGCTTCTGGGAAGCCAAGGGACAAGTCTCAAGATGTTTGCCTGAAATGCGGCAAGAGAGGTCACTGGAAGCGTGACTGCCGCATGAACAAGGGACATAAGGAGGACATACAGGCGGGCAAGGCTCCGGCCTCAGGTATGTTTGTTATTGAGATAAATATGACTACTTCTAGTCTTAATAAAAATTGGATTTTTGATTCTGGCTGTGGTTCTCATATTTGTACTGATGTGCAGGATCTGCATGATAGCAGGAGACTGGCTTCGGGGGAGGTTGATCTACGAGTTGGAAATGGAACTTCTGTTGCTGTTTTGGCCGTAGGCACTTTTGTTTTGGAACTGCCCTCGGGGCATGTACTTAAACTATATGACTGTTATTTTGTTCCTAGTTTAACTAGGAATATTATTTCTGTATCTTTGTTAACCCAAACTGGGTACACTTTTGTATTTAAAAACACCAGGTGTTATTTATATATGAATGATGCAGAAATTTGCAGTGCTGATGCAAATAATGGTCTTTATATTTTGAATATAAATGAATCTCCAAAATGTAAAATAACAAACAAAAGGCTCAAAATGAGTAATCCAAAAGAAGAAACTTATTTGTGGCATTGTCGTCTGGGACACATCAACAAGACTCGCATATCCACACTTTCGAAGAGTGGGTACTTGGACGGATTTGATCCAAATTCATATGACGTCTGCGAATCTTGTTTGTTAGGCAAAATGCCTAAATCACCTTTTAGTGGTAAAGGTGAACGCGCCACTGAACTGTTAGCCCTCGTTCATAGTGACGTTTGTGGGCCCATGTCTAGCCAGGCTAGAGGTGGATATCGATACTTCGTAACCTTTACGGATGATGCATCACGTTATGGTTATGTGTATCTAATGATGCACAAGTCGGAAACTTTTGAGAAATTCAAAGAGTTTCGACACGAAGTTGAAAAACAAACAGGCAAGAGTATTAAGACATTACGGTCGGACCGTGGTGGCGAATACTTAAGTAATGAGTTTCAAGATTACTTGAAAGAATATGGTATTCTTTCACAATGGACTCCTCCTGGAACACCACAATTAAATGGTGTGTCTGAACGGAGAAACCGTACCTTGCTGGACATGGTAAGGTCGATGATGAGTCGCACTGAGCTACCTATATCCTTCTGGGGACATGCATTAGAAAGTGCAATTCTTATTTTGAATAGGGTTCCGTCAAAGTCTGTTGAACAGACTCCGTATGAGATATGGACAGGAAAGAAACCAGGTTTCTCATTCCTGAAGATTTGGGGTTGCTGGGCATACGTCAAACGTTTGGAAGGTACCAAACTTGAACCCAAATCAGATAAATGCCTATTTGTTGGATATCCTAAGGAAACCAAAGGATATTACTTCTATAACCCAAAAGAGAACAAAGTATTTGTTGCTCTACATGCGGTTTTCCTTGAGAAGGAATTCCTAAATGCAGTGTTTAGTGGGAGGAAAGTAGAACTCGATGAAAGTCGTAGTGATACTGTTCCTGGCAATGAATCTAGAACGGAACATGAACAGTCCATCCAGGATGAGACTGAACCACAATCTTCAATTACACAAGGGCTACGTAGGTCGGAGAGAGTCAGGGTAATACCTGAGAGGTATGGATTCCTGATCTCACCTCATGTAGATATTAATCTTATTGAGGATACTGAACCGGCTACGTATGAGGAAGCGATACAGGGTATCGAATCCACTTTATGGCAAGAGGCCATGAAGGCCGAAATGGATTCCATGTATACCAACCAAGTTTGGACACTGGTTGATGCACCAGAAGGCGTAAAGCCTATTGGATGCAATGGGTCTTCAAGAAGAAGACAGACATGGATGGCAACGTTCAAACGTACAAAGCTAGGCTCGTAGCGAAGGGGTATCGTCAACAACTTGGAGTTGATTATGACGAAACTTTCTCACCCGTTGCCATGATTAAATCCATTCGGATAATGCTTGCAATAGCTGCATATTACGATTACGAAATATGGCAGATGGACGTTAAAACCGCTTTCCTTAACGGAAACCTGTTGGAGGATGTTTATATGCAACAACCTGACGGTTTTATCGCACCAAGACTTGCAAACAAGGTTTGTAAGTTAAATCGGTCCATTTATGGACTGAAGCAAGCATCGAGGTCATGGAACCAACGTTTTGATGAGGTCATAAAAGAATATGATTTCATTCAAAACGTAGATGATCCTTGTGTATATAAGAAGGTTAGTGGGAGTGCACTGACTTTTATTGTCCTTTATGTCGACGATGTATTGCTTATAGGCAATGACATTCCCATGTTAACGTCGGTGAAAGCTTGGCTTTCATTGAAATTCTCCATGAAAGATCTGGGAGAAGCAGCTTTTATTCTAGGAATAAAGATCTACCGGGATAGATCTAGAAAGCTACTTGGACTCTCCCAGAGTACATATATTGATAAAGTGTTGAAGAGATTCAACATGGATCAGTCCAAGAAGGGACTGTTGCCAACATCACATGGCGTCTTTCTATCTAGGGACATGTGTCCTAAAACACAAGATGAGAGAGACAACATGAGTCGGACTCCGTTCGCCTCGGCAGTCGGATCGATCATGTATGCCATGATATGTACACGACCTGATGTGTCCTATGCTTTGAGCATGTGCAGTCGATATCAGGCCGATCCAGGACAGGATCACTGGATGGCGGTTAAGAATATCCTTAGGTATCTTAAAAGAACTAAGGATGTTTTCTTAATCTATGGAGATGGAGAACTTGAGGTATCTGGGTATACCGATGCAAGTTTCCAAACCGACAGAGACGACTTCAAGTCGCAAACCGGGTACATATTTTGCTTGAATAACGGAGCAGTGAGCTGGAAATCTTCCAAGCAAGATACTGTTGCCGATTCAACAACTGAAGCGGAGTACATTGCAGCAGCTGATGAAGCAGCAAAAGAGGCAGTTTGGATCCGTAAATTCCTAATTGGATTAGGAGTAGTTCCGTTAGCAGCTGAGCCCGTTCCATTGTATTGTGACAATAGCGGGGCTATAGCACAGGCTAAGGAACCAAGGTCTCATCAACGATCCAAACATGTTCTTCGACGATTCCATCTGATTCGAGAGATCATACATCGTGGCGATGTGAAGATCGAGAAGATCGCATCAGAGGATAATATTGCAGATCCGCTGACGAAGGCTATTCCTCGGGAAAAGTTTGAGCGACATGTACATAGTTCAGGTATTAGATGCTTGAGTGACTGGCTATAGGCCAAGTGGGAGATTGTTAGACAGTAATGTCCCATAGCGTCACTATTTTGTAAATGATATTGTATTATTGTACAAAATTAACTATGTAGTAATGAAATTGCCTTTTACCGTTTTGTAATTTATTTACTTAGAAATATAAATGGTAAAAGTCCCTATGATTAGTTCCGGATTGTGATGATATGAGACAGTATCAATCCATAAAGGTTTAATCATTAAATATCCCTAGTCGTAGTATTATCGAGATTGGACATCGATAATGCGGAATAGACTAGTACTGCACTGTGCATGTTGTGAGGGCACAACGGCATAGTTCTCATATATTTAAGTATTGGATACTTATGCAAGTGCAAGGTAGGAGGTTGTGTTTTACCGATGGTACGGAAAACAGCTTCGCTCTGGATAGACCCCGCGGAGTCCCATTGGTAGTATGTCTGCGTGTCTATGGGAGTCCGCTTCAGGGTAGGTGCATATGATCTTAACCTGAGATTTGCATCGCTAGTACTTACGACAATCGGTAAAATTTAGGTTTGGTGGTCCAGGGCTTTAACGAGTTCTGTGTATACCTCTTCTGGGTTTATCGAGAATCGTAGTGTACTGGGTGTGATGTCAAGATGGAAGTATCACTTCAGACATATGGAGATGATGATCGCGAGGGATTCAGAACTAGTACTCTATAATGGTTGCAACCATCGGGATAATATGACTAGGTCAGGATTATCCGATTCAAAGAGACTGGTTGCTTGACATCCGATATGTGTTTCGGACGGGGCAGACACTTATCCAGCCCCAGCCCTAGCATGTGATCATCCGATACTGGTTCGATATACACTATACTACGGTATACTACGCCTGTTATAGATCTAATATTCCAGTAAGAATATTTCTAGAGAATTGGGTAGGCATGGCGTTTTGCTAGAAGCTAACCTTGTCTTGTAAATCGGTAAAAACGTAGTACTTGGTACGTACGTGTTCGAATAGTTCGACAACCGGATTTACTGCCAACATATCTAGAGGTCTCTTGGGTCGCTTCCGAAGATTCACCGATGACGTATGATTCAAACTCGATTAATCTTGGATTAATAAAGGAGAGACTTTATCTTGGATAAAGTACTGTGTATAAAGAGAGAGAACGATTAATTTAGAATTAATCGTAAAATTATTATATTCGATATAATAAACGGAATTCGATTTCGACGCGAAATTGAAATTAGATTTTAATTCGGGCAAACGAATTAATTTAGAATTAATTCGTTAGCGACGTAAATAATAATTTCGCTAGGCGCAATTATTATTTAAATTCGATTTAATTAACGTCGCGACGTAAGCTCGATATTTCGGAAATATCGAACCCGAACGCGTGAGTGCACGTGGGCCCACTTTCATTTGGAAACGTGTGGGGCCCACATGACACTTGTCATTATTTGTAATTTTTAATCAAGATGCAATGCATGAAGATAGTGTACAAAGCACTCAAAGATAATGCATGGAAATTGAGTGTTAGACACTCTAAGTCTTTGCATGGTTTGTGTTATATTTATATTATTATTTAATATAATTATAACATAAATATAAATTGATTTTTGAAACAAAAATCATGACTTCTCTCCTCTCTAATTACCGAAACTGTGACAGTTTCTTGGCTCTCCATTTTCAGGTTTTTGTTGCAAAAGCTTGAAGAATTTGTGTTGTTTGGAACATAAAGAACACATCTTTGGCTAGCACCATCAAGGGATCATACAAGGTGTTATGGGAAACTCATCTTAGAGCTTGGAAGGATCAACTAAAGCTTGGAGCTTCTTTTCACTGCTTGGCCGAATCCCCACTGCACAAAGGAGCAATTTTGCTTCATCCATAGCATCCACATTTGGCTTTTGTGAGTATTGTTTCCGCCATTACTTCAATCTAGTTCATTCTTATATATATCTTGCTTGTTTTTGATCTTGGAATATGGTTATTAGATTTCCAACCACCAATGAAGGTTAAGTTCCGGGATGGGTTTCGGAGGGCGAAACGAAGTCCAACATCAATTATATCAGCTTGGGTGGGTGAGGCCCATCATATCGGCTTTGAGGAGCGAGGCTCCCCATTGTACTGCTTGGGGACGAGGCCCAATCGGTGAGGACGAGGCTCCACATCACATTCATATCATCTTGGGGGCGAAGCCCTATCGGCTGAGGAGGAGGCCCAGATAACATTACATCAGCTTGGGGACGCAAGCCCTATCGGCTGAGAGCGAGGCTCCACATCACATTATATCAGCTTGGGGGCGAAGCCCATATCGGTGAGGGCGAGGCTCCACATCACATTTATCAGCTTGGGGGCGAAGCAGCCCATATCGGTTGAGGAGCGAGGTCCACATCACATCTATCAGCTTGGGGGCGAAGCCCATATAGGCGAGGAGGAGCGAGGCCCCACATCACATTATATCAAGCTTGGGGGCGAAGCCCATATCGGCTAAGGAGCGAGGCTCACATCACATCATATCAGCTTGGGGGCGGAAGCCCATATCGGCTGAGGAGCGAGGCTCCACATCACATTATATCAGCTTGGGGGCGAAGCCATATCGGCTGAGGAGCTAGGCTCCACATCACATCATTCAGCTTGGTGGCGAAGCCCATATCGGCTGAGGAGCGAGGCTCCACATCACATTATATCAGTTGGGGGCGAAGCCATATAGGCTGAGGAGCGAGGCTCCACATCACATTATATCAGCTTGGGGGCGAAGCCCATATCGGCTGAGGAGCGAGGCTCCACATCACATTATATCAGTTGGGGGCGAAGCCCATATCGGCTGAGGAGCGAAGCTCCACATCACATCATTTTGCGGAGAGGCCCACATCATCAGCAGTATCGAGATCCGTCTCAGGATCGAGGTCCACTGCAGTATCAGCTCATTTCCGTCCGAACGCGTTAACAAACGCCATACGGAACGTGAGCATTCTGTCATTTCCTTCGAACGCATTAACAAACGCCATACGAACGTGAGCATTCTGTTTCATTTCTGTTCGAACGCGTTTACGAACGCTACACGAACACGAACACATTGAACTGAGATATATTCATCACATGCCATTTGTATAATTGTTTCTTAGGTGATTTATTTTTATGGAACCACACATAGTTATTCTTATCTTTGTGCACATAATAATGAAAAAGCCTGTTTATTCCATTAGTTGCGTCATTTGCCTTAGTCTTGATTTAACGCATTACGATCCATATACCTATGCCATGATGACTTTGGAGTATTATTTCTTGTGATATATCGGATGGAAACCCATACATAAATTTCGTAGGCCAATTCCGAATGGCGGTAATGCGGTCTGTACTTCGGATACAATTCCACTTATCACTTGGAAAAGTGCTCACATGTTCCTTGTGCGGTTATTATGTATGCTTGTGTTTTTCATGAATATATATGCTGACTGAAGTTGTATGTTCATTGTTACTTTGAGGTATTTTCAGCATGTGTTCTTAGATCTGAGATATATGTGAAATGTATGTATAATTGTTATTTTGTACCCGTGAATGGAAGCCTGATATTCTTAGGAATAAGTGTCACTTAAGCTGATTAAATTATTATTTAAATCCTATCATCACAAGTGACATAAGTAAGGGACCATTCCGACCCAACGATTTGAGGTCTTCCCTTGCGAGGGGTGAGTGCGGCCTTAAATCTTTGTCCCGGTTCACACCGGTGGCGACTCCATGTTATTTCGTACTTCCCAAATAGGCCGCGAGACCTAGAGCAAGCGTCGCCCAGTTCCTGTTGTCCACAGTATAATCGGATGGAAACCCAGACAATAAATTCCGTACCAATTCCGAATGGAGGTAATCGGTCGTACTTGGATACAATTCCACGTACCACTTGGAAACGTGCTCACATGGGTGTTTGTGTCCATATTAGTTATCTTCTTTTGCAACCACGTCATAGGATGCTTACTTTTAATGCATAATTGCTCCATAAGTGTCTTTTTGCATTATGTACTTAGTTAACCTCTTTTAAATTTGTGCATAGACATGTAATGTCTATTTGTTTATGATATGCCATGAAATCACATGTTCGCCATTATGATTCGCCTTTATGTGTGCTTGTGTGGTTATGTGTTCTTTGTGTTTCCATGAATACAATTGCCAATGAAGTTGTATGTTCGTTGCTACTTTGATGTACTTTCAGCATGCAATCTTAGATGTGAAATATATGCAAATTTTAAGTGTAGTTTTATTTTTGTGCATATGGATTTAGAACATGATACTCTTGGAATAAGTGTTACTTAAGCTTTATTAATTATTACAATAAATCCTTTCATTACAGTGACATAAGTAAGGGACATTCTGAACCCAACGTTTGAGGTCTTCCTTGCGAGGGGTGAGTGCGGCCTTAAACTCATTTTCCCCCGGTTCACACCGGGTGGCGAACTCCTTATTCTCCGTTTAGTCCCTATTGGCAACTTCGTACTTCCCGACTAGGCCGCGGAGCTAGAACATCATGGTCGTCCATTTCCTGTGTCCCACAGTATCCTATCTGTTGGTTTCTATAATATGTCCCAAACAAGATTAAGCATGTGAAATACTATAAAGAATATATATATGAACATGAATATGGCGGAATCATACTTACAATGCCTTGTGATGAAGATGATCAAGGTAGAAGCTCCAAGTGGTGGAGGATTCGGCCAAGAGGGGAAGAAGACTTGAAGCTCCAAGCTATTGTATTCCAAGCTCTTTGATGGTTTCCCTATCACCTCTTTTGATCCCTTGCTTGTGCTAGCAAAAATGGAGAAATGGAAGATCAAATCTTCCTTGCCCTTGTCAATGGAGTTCACGGCAATTGAGAGAGAAGGAGAGTTTTTGTGTAATGTCTTGATTAATTAATTTTTGTATTACCAAAAATCAATTTATATTTATGTTATAATTTATTAAATTAATAATAAATCTATGACATAAACCATGCAATGGCTTAGAGTGTCAAACACTCAAACTCCATGCAAAGCCTTTGAGTGAAATGCACACTATCACCATGCAATGCCTTAGAGTGTTTTGTACACTATTAACATGCAATGCCATCAATAAAATAATGCATATAATGACAAGTGTCATGTGGGCCCCACACGTTTCCCAATGAAAGTGGGCCCACGTCACTCACGCGTTCGGGTTCGATATTTCCGAAATACCGAGCTAGCGTCGCGACGTTAATTAAATCGGATTTAAATAAATAATCGCTCCTAGCGAAATTATTATTTACGTCGCTTACGAATTAATTCTAAATTAACTCGTATGCCCGAATTAAAATCTAATTTTAATTTCGCGTCGAAATCGAATTTCGATTATTATATCGAATATAATAATTTTATCGATTAATTCCAAATTAATCTTCTCTCTCTCTAAATAAGGCACTTTATCCGAGATAAAGTTTCTCTCCGCAATTAATCCAAGATTAATTAAGTTCGAATCAAATATCATAGGTGAATCTTCAGGAAGCGACCCAAGAGATCTCCGGATATTTTGGCAGTAAATACGGTCGTCGGATAATCCGAACACGTACGTACCTCGTACTACGTCTTTACCGATTCACAAGACAAGGTTGGCTTCTAGCAAAGCGCCATGCCTACCCAATTCTCCAGAAATATTCTTATAGGAATATAAGATCTGTATCAGGCGTAGTATACCGTAGTATTGCGTACATCGATCCAGTATCGGATGATCACATGCTAGGCCTGGGGCTGGAGATGTGTCTGCCCCGTACGAAACATATATCGGACATCAAGCAGCTAGTCTCTTTAAATCAGACAATCCTGACCTAGTCATATTGTCCCGACGGTTGCAACCCTTTTATAGAGTACTAGTTCTGTGCCCTGCGTGATCATCGCCTCCATATGTCTGAAGCGATACTTCCATCTTGACATCACATCCAGTACACTACGATTCTCGATAAACCCAGAAGAGGTGTACACAGAACCGGTTAGGGTCCCCAACCACCAAAACCAAAGTTTACCGATTGTCGCAAGTACTAGCGATGTAAGTCTCAGGTTAAGACCATATACACCTACCCTGATGCGGCCTCCCATAGACACGCAGACATACTACCAATGGGATTCCGCGGGTCTATCCAGAGCGAAGCTGTTTTCCGTACCATCGGTAAAACACAACCTCCTATTGCACTTGCATAAGTATCCAATACTTAAATATATGAGAACTATGCTGTTGTGCCCTCACAACGTGCACAAGCGCAATACTAGTCTATTCCGCATTATCGATGTCCGATCTCGATAATACTCCGACTAGGGATATTTAATGATTAAACTTTTATAGATTGATACTGTCTCATATCATCTCAATCCAGTATTAATCATATGGACTTTCGCCATTTATTAATCAAAGTAAATAATATTACAAAACGGCAAAAGGCAATTTCATTATCACATAGTTAATTTTGTACAATAATACAATATCATTTACAAACAGTGACGCTATGGGACATAATGTCTAACAATCTCCCACTTGGCCTATAGCCAGTCACTCAAGCATCTAATACCCGAACTATGTATGTGTCGTTCAAAAACTTGCTGAAGAACAGCCTTCGTCAGCGGATCTGCAATGTTGTCATCTGATGTGACCTTCTCGACCTTTACATCGCCACGATGTATAATCTCCCGAATCAGATGGTAACGTCGAAGAACATGCTTGGACCTTTGATGAGACCTTGGTTCCTTAGCCTGTGCTATAGCCCCGTTATTGTCACAATACAATGGAACGGGCTCAGCTGCTAACGGAACTACCCCTAATCCGATTAGGAACTTTCGGATCCAAACTGCCTCCTTTGCTGCTTCAGATGCAGCGATGTACTCCGCTTCTGTTGTTGAATCGGCAACAGTATCTTGCTTGGAAGATTTCCAGCTCACTGCTCCGTTATTCAAACAAAAATGTACCCGGATTGCGACTTGTAGTCATCCTTGTCGGTTTGGAAACTTGCATCGGTATACCCAGATACCGCAAGTTCTCCACCTCCATAAATTAAGAAAGCATCCTTAGTTCGTTTTAAGATACTTAAGGATATTCTTAACTGCTATCCAGTGACCTTCACCTGGATCGGCCTGATAGCGACTGCACATGCTCAAAGCATATGAGACATCAGGTCGTGTACATATCATGGCATACATGATCGATCCGACTGCCGAGGCGAACGGTATCCGACTCATGTTGTCCCTCTCTTCCTGAGTCTTAGGACACATGTCCTTAGACAGAGAGGTACCTCGTACCATTGGAACCAATCCCCTCTTGGATTGTTCCATGTTGAATCGCTTCAACACTTTATCAATGTATGTACTCTGGGAGAGTCCAAGCAGCTTTCTAGATCTATCCCGGTAGATTTTTATTCCAAGAATAAAGGCTGCTTCTCCCAGATCTTTCATGGAGAATTTTAATGAAAGCCAAGCTTTCACCGACGTTAGCATGGGAATGTCATTGCCTATAAGCAATACGTCGTCGACATAAAGGACAATAAAAGTAAGTGCTCTCCCACTAACCTTCTTGTATACACAAGGGTCATCTGCGTTTTGCACGAAATCATATTCCTTTATGATCTCATCAAAACGCTGATTCCATGACCGTGATGCTTGCTTCAATCCATAAATGGATCGATTTAACTTACAAACCTTGTTTGCAAGTCTAGGTACGATAAAACCGTCAGGCTGTTGCATATAAACATCCTCCAAAAGGTTTCCGTTAAGGAAAGCGGTTTTAACGTCCATCTGCCATATCTCGAAGTCGAAATATGCAGCTATTGCAAGCATTATCCGAATGGATTTAATCATGGCAACGGGTGAGAAGGTTTCGTCATAATCAATACCATATTGTTGACGATACCCCTTCGCTACAAGCCTAGCTTTGTACGTTTGTATGTTGCCATCCATGTCGGTCTTCTTCTTGAAGATCCATCTGCATCCAATAGGCTTTACGCCTTCTGGTGCATCAACCAGTGTCCAAACTTGGTTGGCGTACATGGAATCCATCTCGGACTTCATGGCTTCTTGCCATAAAGCGGAATCGATATTTTGTATCGCTTCCTCATACGTAGCCGGCTCATTATCCTCAATAAGATTAATATCTATATGAGGTGAGATCAGGAACCCATACCTCTCAGGTACTGTTCTGACTCTCTCCGACCTACGCGGTCCTTGTGTATGTGAAGTTTGTGGTACAGACTCATCCCGGACGGTCTGTTCTTGTTCCGTCGTTGATTCATTGCCAGGAACAGTATCACTACGATCTTCATCGAGTTCTACTTTCCTCCCACTTACCACTGCATTTAAAAAATCCTTCTCAAGGAAAAATGCTTGTAGAGCAACAAATACTTTGTTCTCTGTGGGGTGATAGAAGTAATATCCTTTGGTTTCCCTAGGATATCCTACGAAAAGGCATTTATCAGATTTGGGTTCAAGTTTGGTACCTTCCAAACGTTTAACATATGCCCAGCATCCCCAAATCTTCAGGAAAGAGAAACCTGGTTTCCTTCCTGTCCATTTCTCATATGGAGTCTGTTCAACAGACTTCGACGGTACCTTATTCAAAATAAGTATAGCACTGTTTAATGCGTATCCCCAGAAGGATATTGGTAGCTCAGTGCGACTCATCATTGACCTCACCATGTCCAAAAGGTGCGGTTTCTCTTCTCCGTTCGGACACACCGTTTAATTGCGGTGTTCCAGGAGGAGTCCACTGTGAAAGAATACCATATTCTTTCAAGTAATCTTGAAACTCATAACTTAAGTACTCGCCACCACGGTCTGACCGTAATGTCTTGATACTCTTCCCTGTTTGTTTTCTCCACTTCGTGTCGAAACTCTTTGAATTTCTCAAAAGTTTCCGACTTGTGTCTCATAAGATACACATAACCGTAACGAGATGCATCATCTGTAAAGGTTACGAAGTAGTGAAATCCACCTCTAGCCTGGCTAGACATGGGCCCGCATACGTCAGTATGTACAAGAGCCAACAGTTCTGTGGCACGTTCACCTTTACCGCTAAAAGGTGATTTAGGCATTTTGCCTAAAAGACAAGATTCGCAGACGTCATATGAATTGGGATCAAATTCGTCCAAGTACCCACTCTTCGAAAGTGTGGATATGCGAGTCTTGTTGATGTGTCCCAGACGACAATGCCACATATAAGCTTCATCTTTTAGATTATTCTCTTGAGCCTTTTGTTTGTCATTTTAGGAGATTCATTTATATTCAAAATATAAAGACCGTTATTTTGCAACAGCTGTGCAATTTCTGCATCATTTTTATATAAATAACACCCAGTGTTCCTGAATACAAAAGTGTAACCCTGCTGGGTTAACAAGGATACAGATATAATATTCCTAGTTAAACTAGGTACAAAATAACAGTTCAAAAGTTTAAGTTCATGCCCTGAGGGCAGTTCTAAAACAAAAGTCCCTACGGCCAAAACAGCAACTGGTGTTCCGTTTCCAACCCGTAGATCCATCTCCCCGGATGCCAGCACCCTGCTATCCTGCAGATCCTGCACATCAGTACAAATATGAGCACCACAACCAGAATCAAAAATCCAATTTTTAAAACTAGAAGTATTCATATTTATCTCAATAACAAACATACCAGAAGCGATAGCCTTGCCATCCTTGATATCCTCCTTCTGCCCTTTGCCCATTCGGCAGTCACGTTTCCAGTGACCCCTCTTGCCGCAGTTGAGGCAGATGTCGTGAGATTTGTCCTTTGGCTTCCTAGAAGCCACTGTCAACTTGCCTTTGCCCTTTTTCTTCTTGAACTTCTTCTTCCTTGCACCTCCAATTGCCTTGGGGCCACCCTTTGGCGCATGAGAGGTCGATGCAAAATGCGCCTCGCGCTTGCTCCCCTTTAGGAGTTCCCTTTCGGACTCCTTCAAGATAGATAACAGCTCTCCAAGAGTGTCATCTGTATCCATCAACTTGTAGTTGACTATGATTTGTTTCCAAGTATCAGGAAGTGACTGCAAGATCATATCTATAGTCAGCTCAGCCTCCAAGACTATTCCCATATTGGCCAACTCATCAATATCGGCGATCATTTGAGTCCCGTGGGCTTCAACTGATGCGCCATCTGTCATCCGGGAGCGGAAGAGTTTCCTTACTAGCTCGTACCTCTTCATCCGCTTATTGGTGCGGTGAAGATCACGCAATCTTGCCATCATGTTATAGGGATCCAAGTCCCTATTCTGGCGTCTGAAATGCTGGGTCATTGCAGCTAGCATAACTGACTGAGCTTGGTCACAATCATCACTATGAGTTTTCCATAACTCTAGCTCCAGTGGCTCAGTGGGTTTAGGCGGGAGAGGTCTCTGAATAGTATACAGTATCCTCTCAGCCCCCAGCACTATCTTGAGGTTCATTTCCCAGTCGGCAAAGTTTGTCCCTTTGAAGACATTATCGCCCATGATTATGTCGCGGATATTACCTTTGCCTATCATCTTGACAACTATAGTCCAACTATAAAGTCAACGATGTTATGGGTACAGTCAAACTGTTACAAAAAATAACAATATATTAGTCCAACTAATTATTAAAATATTGACGAAATGATTTTGAAAGACGCGTAAGGCTAAGTATCTGAACGAAATTGCAAATTCAATAATAGCCTCCCACTATTTTCTTCAAGTTTCTAACCCTCTGTAGAGAACTCGGGAAATCTAATTTCCTAGTGGCTAGGATCCCGTTAAATAACACACTCTTGACTTTGGCCAATAAAAATTGTATGCTATTTAACATAGGTAGATCTCCATGATCAATTGGATCTCATCCAATTCCTAGATCCGGTTAGGTGGACATCCAAGTCCGAAACATATGTATAATGTCAATGTATCCAATACATTTTCCTAACCATATCCTCCGAATCAACTAGGCCTTGGCTTTGGCCAAAAACAAACCTAATGATTCCGGTTAAGCGGGACCCATTGACGAGGAAAGTTTCGTAATCAATGTCGTTGGACAAAAAGTGACCTTGACTTTGGTCAATAAAAATCACGATTTGGACAAGACACCGATATGCAACAAAACTCTCATGATTCAAGTACATCCTAGGTTGACAAAGGTCTTGACTTTGGTCAAAAACAAACAATGCCAACTTTGGATCTTGAACAAGAACCATTCAATGGAAGGATATTGCTTAATATAAATTGAGGGATTTTCGCGTAATTGGCAACCAATTTATTTATCTTTGTTAGGTCTCATCATCATACACCCTTAAGCATGCTTCTAAAACATCATAAAGCGCGTAAAGTAAATTAATAGTGATATGCGGATGGATATATAAACAACTTGTTCCTAGAACAAATCACTCCCCTTTCCTCTCCCCGCTAGCACTATTCTACAACTACCCAATTACATAATACAATAAGAGAAACCTCATTTACATTGAGGGGAATTAGGTGAGAAGAGAACAAAGAGATAAAGAGATAAGGCTGGACACGCAGGTCCAATTTATAAATTCCAAATTTACAATAATTTCTAAAATTACCCTTTCCCTTCTAATATCCATCCGATATACACTATTCATTCATCACATACATATATATTCAAACAAGACATGCTTTTACAACCAATCTAATCCAATTAATTAGTCTTTGTTAATGTGATCATCCAATGTTCAAACAACGGTTTGATTTTGTGCGAGTCCAACTCGATTGAGAATAAGTACATAAAGTACGAATTCGCGAATTATATCGAACTACTAATTAAATCTAATTTAATTCGTATTCAATACTAATCCAATTATTTAATTCCAAATCAAATGTTTACACTTTTAATATGCTTTAAAGACTTAGATTCTAAATCTAATCCTATTGGGTCTCAAAGCCCAATAAACATCCAATGTTGAATTTAATTCAAGTCAAATGGACTTAGAATTGATTTATTAAGGCTTGGGCTTTTGGTCAATGTGGGTCAAACCCAATTGCCAAGCCCAAATAAGGAATCACCCTTAAGTGCCATAAAACCAATTTTAAGCCCATAAGGCCCAATTAAATTATTAAAGCCCATTATTAAATTTTAATATTCCAAACATTAAAGTCCAATTAATTAAAGTGTAATACCAAGATTAATATATTAAACCAAATATTTCAAAAATACCCATTTAATTTATTAATCATGTATTTATCAAATTAAATGTCCAACATTAATTTTATCAAAAATCAACTCCATTTCATGTCCTTGTACATTCGGCCAAGTGAGTTTTTTGTGTCGATTTGTTTTTCAATCCGATTGAATTACTAATCTACGTCCCGTACACGTTCTAAGTCATCTAATGATCTTAAACACAAAATTTCAATCCACTCCAAGTAGCAACACATTCGGCCAAGGCATGGATTGGGGAAAAATCATCCAATGCATTTTTCATAAAATTGATTCCATATAACATCATGTTATACACATGCAAGCATACTTATTAATCAAATTTCATAAGAACATGCTTATATCAATTTCATCATGCCATTCGGCCAAGGTGAAGATATTGGGGAAAAATCATCCAATGCATTTTTCATAAAATTGATTCCATGTAATATCATTCTATATACATGCAAGCATACTTATTCATCAAATTTCACAAGAACATGCTTCAATCAATTTATCACACACACCATTCGGCCAAGGTCAAAATTTTGGGGAAAAATCATCCAATGCATTTTTCATAAAATTGATTTCATATAATGTCATTTAACATACATCTAAGCATACTCATTCATCAAATTTCACAAGAACATGCTTCAATCAATTTTTCACAAATTTTAACCTAAAGTATTTCATGCTTAAACCTAGCTCAATGATACCATTGTTGGTTTCTATAATATGTCCCAAACAAAGATTAAGCATGTGAAATACTATAAAGAATATATATGAAACATGAATATGGCGGAATCATACTTACAATGCCTTGTGATGATAGATGATCAAATGGTAGAAGCTCCAAGTGGTGGAGATTCGGCCAGAGGAGGAAGAAGACTTGAAGCTCCAAGCTATTGTATTCCAAGCTCTTTGATGGTTTCCCTATCACCTCTTTTGATCCCTTGCTTGTGCTAGCAAAAATGGAGAAATGGAAGATCAAATCTTCCTTGCCCTTGTCAATGGAGTTCACGGCAATTTGAGAGAGAAGAGAGAGTTTTTGTGTAATGTCTGATTAATTAATTTTGTATTACCAAAAATCAATTTATATTTATGTTATAATTTATTAAATTAATAATAAATCTATGACATAAACCATGCAATGGCTTAGAGTGTCAAACACTCAAACTCCATGCAAAGCCTTTGAGTGAAATGCACACTATCACCATGCAATGCCTTAGAGTGTTTTGTACACTATTAACATGCAATGCTTTATCAATAAAATAATGCATATAATGACAAGTGTCATGTGGGCCCCACACGTTTCCCAATGAAAGTGGGCCCACGTCCACTCACGCGTTCGGGTTCGATATTTCCGAAATACCGAGCTAGCGTCGCGACGTTAATTAAATCGGATTTAAATAAATAATCGCTCCTAGCGAAATTATTATTTACGTCGCTTACGAATTAATTCTAAATTAACTCGTATGCCCGAATTAAAATCTAATTTTAATTTCGCGTCGAAATCGAATTTCGATTATTATATCGAATATAATAATTTTCGATTAATTCCAAATTAATCGTTCTCTCTCTCTGAATAAGGCACTTTATCCGAGATAAAGTTTCTCTCGCAATTAATCCAAGATTAATTAAGTTCGAATCAAATATCATAGGTGAATCTTCAGGAAGCGACCCAAGAGATCTCCGGATATTTTGGCAGTAAATACGGTCGTCGGATAATCCGAACACGTACGTACCTCGTACTACGTCTTTACCGATTCACAAGACAAGGTTGGCTTCTAGCAAAGCGCCATGCCTACCCAATTCTCCAGAAATATTCTTATAGGAATATAAGATCTGTATCAGGCGTAGTATACCGTAGTATTGCGTACATCGATCCAGTATCGGATGATCACATGCTAGGCCTGGGGCTGGAGATGTGTCTGCCCCGTACGAAACATATATCGGACATCAAGCAGCTAGTCTCTTTAAATCAGACAATCCTGACCTAGTCATATTGTCCCGACGGTTGCAACCTTTTATAGAGTACTAGTTCTGTGCCCTGCGTGATCATCGCCTCCATATGTCTGAAGCGATACTTCCATCTTGACATCACATCCAGTACACTACTACGATCTCGATAAACCCAGAAGAGTGTACACAGAACCGGTTAGGTCCCCAACCACCAAAACCAAAGTTTACCGATTGTCGCAAGTACTAGCGATGTAAGTCTCAGGTTAAGACCATATACACCTACCCTGATGCGGCCTCCCATAGACACGCAGACATACTACCAATGGGATTCCGCGGGGTCTATCCAGAGCGAAGCTGTTTTCCGTACCATCGGTAAAACACAACCTCCTATTGCACTTGCATAAGTATCCAATACTTAAATATATGAGAACTATGCTGTTGTGCCCTCACAACGTGCACAAGCGCAATACTAGTCTATTCCGCATTATCGATGTCCGATCTCGATAATACTCCGACTAGGGATATTTAATGATTAAACTTTTAAGATTGATACTGTCTCATATCATCTCAATCCAGTATTAATCATATGGACTTTCGCCATTTATTAATCAAAGTAAATATTATTACAAAACGGCAAAAGGCAATTTCATTATCACATAGTTAATTTTGTACAATAATACAATATCATTTACAAACAGTGACGCTATGGGACATAATGTCTAACACTATACCCAAATATATGAGAACTATGTCGTTGTGCCCTCACAACGCGCACAAGTGTATACTTGTTTTTACAAATTATCGATGTCCAATCTCGATAATCTCTTACTATGGATGTTTAATGATTTAAGCCTGTGGATTGATATGTCTCATATCTTCTCAATCCAGAACAAATCATAGGGACCTCCATCCTTTATACATCTTGTTGATCTAATCACAAATGATTAAGAGATCAATCTCCTTTGTCCATATTTATTTGTAAACAACAACACATGATCTGTACAAATAGTGACGATATGGGTCATAATTGTCCAACAAACCAAAGGCTTTTGATTGTCACAGTATTAGCGATGCAAGTCTCAGGTTACGACCAAATACACCTACCCTTATTCGGATTTCCATAGACACATAGTCATACTACCAATGGGATTCTGAGGGGTCTATCCAGAGCGAAGCTGTTCCCGATCCAACGGCTAACAGAACCTCCTATCACACTTGCATAAGTATTATATACGTAAATATATGATGCGCACAAGTGAAATACTAGCCTATTTCGCATTATCGATGTCCAGTCTCGATAATACTACGACTAGGGATATTTAATGATTAAACCTTTCGTGGATTAATATTGTCTCATATCTTATTAATCCAGTACTAATCATAGGGACTTTTATTATTTATATATCCAAGTAATCCAATTACAAATGATAAAAGAGAAATTTCCTTTGTCACATAGTTAATTTGTACAAAAAACACCATGTGTTTTACAAACAGTGATGCTATGGGTCATAATTGTCCAACATGCGGCACATGGGCGCGTGAAACAGGTGACTCAGCAGTGCGTGGGTCGCACATGAGGGCGCGTGAGTGGGAATCTCGGTGGTGGTCCGAAGGCGTTGGCTTTGTCTCATCGAGGGGATTCTCTAGATGTGATCACCACCAAAAACAGATATCGGATGACGTCGAACAAGATATTTTCTCTCTAGATAGACTTTCTCTCTCTTTAGAAATTCTCCCTCAATGCTCTCGGTTTCTCTCTCTAAAATTCCCTAGAATTACTCGTAAATGCTCCCTGGAAATTTGCTCAAGATAACTTCACCCTCTCCTCTTTAATACAATTTAAAACTAATGCTAATGTTGATAGTAGAATCGGTGATGGTTAGTAGGGTTAATGGTGAGGTGGGTGGTTTTTTTTGATTTTGATAATATGGAGACATGTTTGGTGACATCAGTGTGATGATGTTGGAGATTAATAAAAAATTACAAATAGGTTTGAATAATAATGCAATAATAATTTGGTAAAATTAAAAAAATGGAGTATTACAATCTACCCTCCTTAAAAAAGTTTCATCCTCGAAATTTCTTAATCCTCAAACAGCTCTGGGTATTTCTCCCTCATATCATATTCCACTTCCCAAGTTGCCTCATGTATGTGATGATTAGACCACATGACCTTCAAAAGTGGAATACGCATGGATCTCAACTCTTGAACCTTTCAATCCATGATTTTCACATGATTTTCTTCATAAGTCAGGTTCTCGCTCAACTCTACCGTTGATTCTCCAAGATGTGATAAGGGTCTGGTACATATTTCTTCAGCACAGTTATATGAAATACTATATGAATCATTTCTAATTCCGATGGTAATGCCAGACGATATGCCACTTTTCCCACTCTATCAAAAATCACATAAGGACTGATATAGCGCGGTGAAAAATTTCATTTCCAATCAAATCGCAAACTCTCTTCAAATGAGAGACTTTCAAGAAGACTTTATCCCTCACTTGGAACTCAATATCCTTCATTCTTTTGTAGGCATAACTCATCTGTCGACTCTTTACCACTAACAGTTTAGCTTGGATCAGTCTGATCCTCTCAGATGTCATATATACTAAGTCTGAACCATGAATCTGCATATCTCCAACCTCGCCCCAACAAACAAGAGTCATACATCTCCTCTCATACAAAGCCCTAAACGGAGCCACGCTGATACTAGCCTGAAAGTTATTGTTGTAGGCAAACTCTGTCAAATGTAAATTCTCATCCCAATTTCTAGTAAATGTCAATACACACGATCTCAGGAAATCTTCTAATGTCTGAATAGTCCGATCTGACTGTCCATTGGTCTGTGGGTGGCATGCGGTGCTCATAGAAATCTTTGATCCCATAGACTTCTGAAAACTCTGCCAAAAATGATAAGTAAATCTAGCATCTCTATTTGATACAATAGTCGTGGGTACTCCATGTAACCTTACAATCTGCTCCACATACAATTTCATTAGTCTCTCTGGTCCTTATGTAAATCGAATCGGCAGAAAATGGGCAGAGGACCCAAATTGCATCATAATCCTTATGTGTCCTCGGCAGCCCTATACAAAATCCATCGTAATATTTTCCCATGGCCACTCAAGTATGGTATAGGCTGGAGTAATTCGGCTGGATGTTGAAGCTCTGCCTTAACCTACTGACAAACAAAACATCGAGATACAATCTCTGAAATCTCTCTATTTATTCCCGGCCACAAATATGTCTTCTTCAAATTTTGATACATCTTGGTGCTCCCAGGATGCATATTATAAGGAGCATCATGAGCCTCATCTAAGATCTCCTGCTTAAGCGAACCTGTATTACTCTGTCACCAAAAATTAATACTTCGTCTGAACTTAGTTTGAAGGTAGTACTCTCATTCTTTGCAATATCCGATCTTCATTTCCCACATTGATCATCTTTGCTCTAGATTGTTTTGAGTCTATCTAACAGTGCAGGTCGGACCTTAATATAGGCAAGAAGACCTTCATTATCGGACATCATGAAAGTCAAATGTAACATTTTCCATCTCCTCAAACATCATTTGTCTGGCTCTAAATATAATAATTTACCCACATTGTTCCTACTCAGTGCATCAGCAACTACATTGGCCTTTCCTGGATGATAATTATTAGTACAATCATAGTCATTTAGGAACTCCATCCAATGTCTCTGCCTAAAATTCAACTCCTTCTGAGTGGGAAGATATTTGAGACTCTTATGATCGGCATAAATCTCACACTTGGCACCATATAAATAATGCCTCCAAATCTTTAAAGCATGTAAAATGTCTGACATCTCTAGATCATGGGTGGGATAATTCTTCTCATGAGTCTTTAACTGTCTTAAGGCATATGCAATCACTCTCCCATACTACATTCGTACACATCCTAATCCTTGATGTGACACATCAATATAAACCACATATCCATCAAGTCCAGAAGGTAGAGTAAGTACCGCTGAAGTAGTTAATTTCTCCTTTAGAGTTTGGAAACTCATTGATAAGTGCATGAAAGTGTACTTTGAACATCGCTAATTCAGCTTAATTATCATGTATTTAATCTTGATTATAGTTTATTTTATGTTTTATTATTAGGAAGCAATGTAAAATGAATATTGGATCAATTATTCATGTTTCGGGACCTTGAGGACGCATCGGAAGCACCCGAAGTAAGCAGAAATACAGGAATCATTATCCTGTAAAGCCGGCCACGCATCGCGACGGGCAAAGGTCATGCGTCGCGACATGGAAGTGCCAGGGTTTTTACTTAGTTTATTTTTTTACGCAAATAAGTCATGCGGGACTTCTCTTTATAAACCCAAGCTCGTCTAAAACCCTATGAGAGAGAACAAAGGACAAAATGAGTGAAGAAACACACAACAAATAGCCACAAACACAAATTTGAGATTGAAGAATGAAGAAACTTCACACCAGACAAGATGATGTTGTAATATCTTCAAGTTATGTCTCTTTCTTCAATGGAGAACTAATCTCCTAGGCAAAGCTAATGATGAACTCTTGTATTTAAGTTTTTATGTCTGTTATTGATTCCTAATAGTCTTAAATGTTTAATACAATTGATGTTTATTATTCTTTATTATCTTTCGTTTAATGAATCCAGAAATTGTGTTTATTCAACTTGCATATAGATTCAGTCATGCTTTTTCTATGTGTGATTGGGGAACCCAATTGTGACTGGTCAAGTTGTTTTATGAGTTGGTCTTCTACTGCAGTATTGTCTGAGGGTATATTATCGACGTTAGATAGGTCGTAATGATAACTCTCTGTGATGTTAACATAGAGAAGATAAATCATCAATTACCTTAGAATTTACTATGCGTAAAATTGAATATCTTCTGATTGTTGGTTTGGGATATGAAACCTTCAATTGAGTAATAACAGGAATCAATAACTGAATATAGGAATTTGATACAAGAGGGATTCCCGATGCTTTTCTGTCTCTCTCTATTGATATCTTTTAATTGTTTTTATTAATCTTTAATTTAATTACCAATTCAATCTATATTTTCATTAAGTTACTGCTAACGTTTTATTTAAGTAAATCAGTTCTTTGTAACCATCTCTCTGAGGAATCGACACTCCAATTATACTGCGATAGCCGCAAGTACTTTTGGGCGTAATCAAAATTTGGCGGTGTTGCCGGGGAGACGGTTTATAAGAAAAATGAGCAGGTTTGCTTGGTCAACAATAAAAGCAGTAACTTCGTTCCATCTTATTTTTTTATTTACTTACTTATTTTATTTTATTTCAATTTTAATATTAGTTTAGTTTTGATTATTAGTTTATTATTTTCTTAATTATTTTTATTTCATTAATTTTATTTCAGTTTTAATTTTAATTTTGAATTATTTATTTATTTATAGTTTATTTATTTATTTATGTTTCTAGTTTTACTAGTGTTTAATTGCATGCCTAGACGTAGGGATAGGTTTGGTAGATTTGTTAGGATTAAAGAGGAAAACTCAGACTCAGAGAGTTTGTTTGACAATCTCTTTGCCACACCCTCCACGTCTAGTGCACATACTATGAGTGATAATGAGAGACCACCTATGAGGACTCTTGAGGAGTACCTCCACCCAACTCGCACAGCTACACCATCATGCATCATGTTTCCTCCTAATACACCACATATAGATTTTAAGCCTGAAATGATACAGTATCTCCCAACCTTTCATGGTTTGGAGAATGAGAACCCTTATGTGCACATTAGTGAGTCTGAAGAGGTTGTAGTAATTTTCCATGACCGGTTTGGAACCACTGACACAATTAGACTTAAGTTATTCCCATTTACCCTTAAGGATAAAGCTAAAAGCTGGTTGTACTCTCTAAGACCTCGGTCAATAGGATCATTGGGTGAGATGATACAGGCATTCTTTAATAAATATTTCCCACACCATAAGACCAATGCCCTGAAAAGACAAATCTCTACCTTCTCCCAGAAAGATAGTGAAACTCTTTATCAGACTTAGGAGAGGTTTAAGGAGATGTTAGCTAGTTGTCCTCACCATTGATATGAGAGTTGGCGCTAAGTGGGCTATTTTTATGGCGATTTAACCCCTAGAGAGCGCCACTTCGTGGAGACAATATACAATGGTGAGTTCATCTGAAAGGACTCTGAAGAGGCATTAGAGTACTTAAATTACCTAGCTGAGAAATCTCACACTTAGACTGGACCTAATGCCATTGATAGCACTGATAGAATACACCTCACTTCTTCTAGTAGAAGCATACACTACTTTAGGTAAGATGATAGTCTTAAGGCACAAGTTGAGCTATTGACTAGAGAGTTAAGAGCCTTAAATGTCATAGATAGCAAAATTATGCATGCAGTAGCCTAGTTAGAACCTCAAGGGGTATGCTTTGTGTGTAAAGGGATTGACCATCTAGCCCAAGAATGTCCTATATATGGTGAGATGAGGGAGACATATGAGGAACAATGTAACACCTTAGGGATGTATAAGAAGTCATACACACCTTATTCAGATACTTACAATCCCAGTTGGCGGAACAATCCCAATTTTAGTTGGAAACAGGGTCCCAACAGCCTACTCAAGCACCACAAACTAGAGGTTACAGTGCTCCCCAGTATCACACGTCTGCCACTCCAAGGAATTCTTTAGAGAATGTTATGCAAGCATTTATAGAGGCCAGAGCAAAATGAATTAGAGGTTTGAGTCCTTGATAGTTCAGGTAGTTGAAGACAATAAGGAGATTAAGAGTCAAGTCTTCAAGTTGACTAATGTCCCGAGTGTGCAAGAACAGGGAAAGATTACATCTCATGCACAACCAAATCGATAGAGGCAACACATGGCACAGGCTGATCATTAGGCAGCCAATGTAAAAGGTGTTAATGCCATATTCACTAGGAGTGATAAGGAGGTATGATTGCAGGACACCTCCAACGTTATAGGTAACCCCAGAGATAATAGTGCAAATACCCCTAAGGAATATCAAGTACCACATACCCCACTTAGAGTACCTTTCCCTCAAGCTCTTAGACCTACAACGAGAGCTACATACCCAAATGGTGAGATCCTAGAGCATTTAGAGCAGGTAAAGATCAACATTCTTCAATTATATGTGATCAAACAAGTTCCTGTTGGGTTCCTAGAACATGCCAAGGATCTTCTAAGTCATGATTCGTGTGAATACTAAAAGAAGTTGTGGAAAAAATTACATTGCTCGGTTGGATGGATGTATGGATTTTAAAACCTTTTGTGTTGTTGAAGAGCTCCAAACTTCTCCTTGTGTTCCAAACTCTTGGGAACAGTTTCTTAACACCTTTGTTGACTCATTTAATGTGCTAGCAATGAAGATTTTTAAAGAAAAATCAAGAACAATGAGCCCTAGGCTAACGACAATAGAGAGAATGAGAGGGAGAGAGTTTCGGCTTTTTGCAATAGGGAGAGGATAGAGTTGTTTGTGTTGTGTAATTGGTTTTCCAAAAACAATTACCTATTACCAAAGAATCCAAAGTTGGTATTAGTCTTTCACAAATCAAGCTTGTGTGATTTACAAGCTACCAACTAACCACAAACTTCTATCAACAAAAAGTTTGATAAAGTTGACTAGTGATGTGATTTGGTGGGCCCCACTTTAAATTCAAAATTCTAGTGGGCCCGCTAAACACATTTCAGGCTCGGGTTCATTCAATTCTGAATTAACGAATTTTCCGTTGTGGCATAATTAAATCTAATTTAATTAAATAATTATGCCTAGCAAAATTATTATTAAAGTTGCTTACGAATTAATTCTAAATTAATTCGTTCGCCCGAATTAAAATCCAATTTTAATTCCGCATTGAAATCTAATTTCAATTAATATATCGAATATATTATTTAATTGATTAATTCTAAATTAATCGTTCTCTTTCTTCTAATCGAATTGTATCCCAGATAAATTCTTACCGCAATTAATCTTAGAGTAATTTTCTCTCTCTCATAATTAATTCTAAATTAATTCTGTTGGAGTCAAACGTCATCGGTGAATCTTTAGGAAGCGACACATTGTTGGACAAAATGACCCATAGCGTCACTATTTGCACAGATCATTGTGTTGTTGTAGCAAATTAACTATGTCACAAGGAAATTGCACTCTTATCATTTGTGATTAGATCACCATAGATATATAAATGAAGAGAGGTCCCTATGATTAGTTCCTGGACTGAGAATGATATGAGACAGTATCAGTCCCCGAAGGTTTAATCATTAAATATCCCTAGCCGGAGTATTAGCGAGACTGGACATCGATAATGCGGAATAGGCTAGTATTGCACTTGTGTGCGTTGTGAGGGCACAACGCCATAGTTCTCATATAATAAGTATTGGATACTTATGCAAGTGCGATAGGAGGTCGTGTTTCACCGATGGTACGGGAAACAGCGTCGCTCTGGATAGACCCCTCAGAATCCCATTGGTATTATGACTATGTGTCTATGGGAGGCCGAAATCAATGTAGGTGTGTATAGTCTTAACCTGAGACTTACATCGCTAATACTTGCGATAATCGGTAGACTTTGGTCTTGGTGGTACAGGGCTTTAACCGGTCTGCGTACACCACTTCTGGGTTTATCAGAGAGTCGTAGTGTATTGGGTGTGATGTCAAGACGGAAGTATCACTCCAGTCATAGTGGAGATGATGTCACGCAGGATACGGATTAGTGCTCTTAAGTGCTGGCCGGGCCTCGGGATATTATGACAAGGTCATGTATATCCGATTATAGAGACTAGTTACCAGACATCCAACATGTGCTTCGGACGGGGCAGACACTTATCCAGCCCCAGCCTAGCACGTGACTATCCGATACTGGGCTGATATACGCAATACTTACGGTATACTACGCTTGATAGAGATCTATATATTCCTGTAAGAATATATCTGGAGAATTGGGTAGGCATGGCGCTTTGCTGGAAGCCAACCTTGTCTTGTAAATCGGTATAAACGTAGTACGAGGTACTTACGTGTTCGGATAGTCCGACGACCGTATTTACTACCAACATATCCGGGGATCTCATGGGTCGCTTCCTGAAGATTCACCGATGATGTATGACTCGCACTTAATTAATCTGGGATTAATTAGAAGAGAGAGAAAATTAATCTGGGATTAATCACGGAGATATTTTATCTGGGATAAAATATTAATTAAAGAGAGAGAACGATTAATTTGGAATTAATCGATAAAATAATATATTTGATATATTATTAGAAATTGGATTTCGACGCGAAATTAAATTAGATTTTAATTCGGGCGAACGAATTAATTTAGAATTAATTCGTTAGCGACGTGAATAGTGATTTCGCTAGGCGTAATCATTTAATTACGACGCGACGGAAAAATTCGTTAATTTGGAATTAGCGAACCCGAGCCCGGGATTATTTGCGAGCGCATTCACATTTCGAATTCGATTGCGGCACGCAAGTCAAATCGTGCGTAAAATCGCAAGTCACATCAAGCGTCAATCAAATGTCACTTTGAGTGATGTGACATGTTGTCACTTGATTTGAGTGATTGATGTAGAAGTTGAAAAAGCAACTTTTGCTTTTACTTTTGACTTTAGCATTTAATGGAAAGTAAAAAGAATTGGTAAATGGTTTTTATTAATTTTAGAAATTATAGAAACTAATTACATTTCTTTTTCTTTCTCTCTCTCCACTCTCTCCCTTTTACGCATCTCCCCTCCCTCTCTTTTTCTTCCTCTCCTTCACGGTTTTGGGAACCGATTTCTTCTCCAAAAATTCTGGTTTGACCGAATTTGAGAGTAGCAAGGAAGATGAAGAAGTGCTAGCACACCTGGGTTATACATAGGTGATAGGGAAACGAATTTATGAGCTTGGAATTCCTTTTGAACCTTGAAGCTTTGAGCTTCCATTAAGGTCTTCAATGGCCGAATTTCAAGGAGGAAGACAGCCCAAAACCGAGCATGACAGCAGTCCAAGGAGGCCAAAACCGAGCTTGAACAAGGAGGAAAATGGGTTTTGTTCTTCCTAGCATCAAACCAATCAATGTGAGTATGTATTCCGCCTCATTCCTTTGATGTATTCATGCGTTTTTGTGCTTGATTTTGTTAATCTTGGGACCTATATTAGAACTCAACAATGGTATCTTGAGCTATTATCAAGCATGAAAAAGTTAGGGTTAAAATTGGGTAAACTCGATTTAGGCATGATTTGGTTGAATTGTTTGATGAAGTATGCTTGAATGAGGTTGAATTGAAGTTGTTGGAAATCTAATAACCATGTCCCAAGATCAAAAACCAAGCAAGATATATATAAGAATGATTAGATTGAAGTAATGGCGGAAACAATACTCACAAAAACCAAATGTGGATGCAATGGATGAAGCAAAATTACTCCTTTGTGCAGTGAAGAATTCGCCCAAGCAGTGAAGAGAAGCTCCAAGCTTGAATTTGATCCTTCCAAGCTCTAAGATGAGTTTCCCATATCACCTTGTATGATCCCTTGATGTGCTAGCCAAACTTATGTATTAAAGTTCCAAACTTGTACACTTTCTTCAAAGTTCTTAAGAAAATGGAAGAAGAAGGAGAGCCAAAACTATTCACTGTTTCGGTCAAGAGAGGGAGAGAGCAAGATCTGATTTTGTGTTTCAAAAATCAATTTATATTTATGCCATAATTATATTAAATAATAATATAAATATAACACAAGCCATGCAAGACTTAGAGTGTCTAACACTCAATTTCCATGCATTACCCTTGAGTGCTTTGTACACTATCTTCATGCATTGCATCTTGATTAAAAAATACAAATAATGACAAGTGTCATTGTGGGCCCCACACGTTTCCTTATGAAAGTGGGCCCACGTGCACTCACGCGTTCGGGTTCGATATTTCCGAAATATCGAGCTTACGTCGCGACGTTAATTAAATCGAATTTAAATAAATAATTGCGCCTAGCGAAATTATTATTTACGTCGCTAACGAATTAATTCTAAATTAATTCGTTTGCCCGAATTAAAATCTAATTTTAATTTCGCGTCGAATCGAATTCCGTTTATTATATCGAATATATAATTTTACGATTAATTCTAAATTAATCGTTCTCTCTCTTTATACAGTACTTTATCCAAGATAAAGTCTCTCCGTAATTAATCCAAGATTAATCGAGTTTGAATCATACGTCATCGGTGAATCTTCGGGAAGCGACCCAAGAGACCTCTAGATATGTTGGCAGTAAATCCGGTTGTCGAACTATCCGAACACGTACGTACCAAGTACTACGTTTTTACCGATTCACAAGACAAGGTTAGCCTCTAGCAAAACGCCATGCCTACCCAATTCTCTAGAAATATTCTTACTGGAATATTAGATCTATAACAGGCGTAGTATACCGTAGTATAGTGTATATCGAACCAGTATCGGATGATCACATGCTAGGGCTGGGGCTGGATAAGTGTCTGCCCCGTCCGAAACACATATCGGATGTCAAGCAACCAGTCTCTTTGAATCGGATAATCCTGACCTAGTCATATTATCCCGATGGTTGCAACCATTATAGAGTACTAGTTCTGAATCCCTCGCGATCATCATCTCCATATGTCTGAAGTGATACTTCCATCTTGACATCACATCCAATACACTACGATTCTCGATAAACCCAGAAGAGATGTACACAGAACCCGTTAAAGCCCTGGACCATCAAAACTAAAGTTTACCGATCGTCGTAAGTACTAGCGATGCAAGTCTTAGGTTAAGATCATATGCACCTACCCTGAAGCGGACTCCCATAGACACGCAGACATACTACCAATGGGATTCCGCGGGGTCTATCCAGAGCGAAGATGTTTTCCGTACCATCGGTAAAACACAACCTCCTACCGCACTTGCATAAGTATCCTATACTTAAATATATGAGAACTATGCCGTTGTGCCCTCACAACATGCACGAGTGCAGTACTAGTCTATTCCGCATTATCGATGTCCAGTCTCGATAATACTACGACTAGGGATATTTAATGATTAAACCTTTATGGATTGATACTGTCTCATATCATCTCAATCCGGAACTAATCATAGGGACTTTTACCATTTATATTCTAAGTAAATAAATTACAAAACGGTAAAAGGCAATTTCATTACTACATAGTTAATTTTGTACAATAATACAATATCATTTACAAAATAGTGACGCTATGGGTCATTACTGTCTAACAATCTCCCACTTGGCCTATAGCCAGTCACTCAAGCATCTAATACCTGAACTATGTACATGTCGCTCAAACTTTTCCCGAGGAATAGCTTTCGTCAGCGGATCTGCAATATTATCCTCTGATGCGATCTTCTCGATCTTCACATCGCCACGATGTATGATCTCTCGAATCAGATGGAATCGTCGAAGAACATGTTTGGATCGTTGATGAGACCTTGGTTCCTTAGCCTGTGCTATAGCCCCGCTATTGTCACAATACAATGGAACGGGCTCAGCTGCTAACGGAACTACTCCTAATCCAATTAGGAATTTACGGATCCAAACTGCCTCTTTTGCTGCTTCAGCTGCTGCAATGTACTCCGCTTCAGTTGTTGAATCGGCAACAGTATCTTGCTTGGAAGATTTCCAGCTCACTGCTCCGTTATTCAAGCAAAATATGTACCCGGTTTGCGACTTAAAGTCGTCTCTGTCGGTTTGGAAACTTGCATCGGTATACCCAGATACCTCAAGTTCTCCATCTCCATAGATTAAGAAAACATCCTTAGTTCTCTTAAGATACCTAAGGATACTCTTAACCGCCATCCAATGATCCTGTCCTGGATCGGCCTGATATCGACTACACATGCTCAAAGCATAGGACACATCAGGTCGTGTACATATCATGGCATACATGATCGATCCGACTGCCGAGGCGAACGGAGTCCGACTCATGTTGTCTCTCTCATCTTGTGTTTTTGGACACATGTCCCTAGATAGATAGACGCCATGTGATGTTGGCAACAGTCCCTCTTGGACTGATCCATGTTGAATCTCTTCAACACTTTATCAATATATGTACTCTGGGAGAGTCCAAGTAGCTTTCTAGATCTATCCCGGTAGATCTTTATTCCTAGAATAAAAGCTGCTTCTCCCAGATCTTTCATGGAGAATTTCAATGAAAGCCAAGCTTTCACCGACGTTAACATGGGAATGTCATTGCCTATAAGCAATACATCGTCAACATAAAGGACAATAAAAGTCAGTGCACTCCCACTAACCTTCTTATACACACAAGGATCATCTACGTTTTGAATGAAATCATATTCTTTTATGACCTCATCAAAACGTTGGTTCCATGACCTCGATGCTTGCTTCAGTCCATAAATGGACCGATTTAACTTACAAACCTTGTTTGCAAGTCTTGGTGCGATAAAACCGTCAGGTTGTTGCATATAAACATCCTCCAACAGGTTTCCGTTAAGGAAAGCGGTTTTAACGTCCATCTGCCATATTTCGTAATCGTAATATGCAGCTATTGCAAGCATTATCCGAATGGATTAATCATGGCAACGGGTGAGAAAGTTTCGTCATAATCAACTCCAAGTTGTTGACGATACCCCTTCGCTACAAGCCTAGCTTTGTACGTTTGAACGTTGCCATCCATGTCTGTCTTCTTCTTGAAGACCCATTTGCATCCAATAGGCTTTACGCCTTCTGGTGCATCAACCAGTGTCCAAACTGGTTGGTATACATGGAATCCATTTCGGCCTTCATGGCCTCTTGCCATAAAGTGGATTCGATACCCCGTATCGCTTCCTCATACGTAGCCGGTTCAGTATCCTCAATAAGATTAATATCTACATGAGGTGAGATCAGGAATCCATACCTCTCAGGTATTACCCTGACTCTCTCCGACCTACGTAACCCTTGTGTAATTGAAGATTGTGGTTCAGTCTCATCCTGGATGGACTGTTCATGTTCCGTTCTAGATTCTAATGCCAGGAACAGTATCACTACGACTTTCATCGAGTTCTACTTTCCTCCCACTAACCACTGCATTTAGGAATTCCTTCTCAAGGAAAACGCATGTAGAGCAACAAATACTTGTTCTCTTTTGGGTTATAGAAGTAATATCCTTTGGTTTCCTTAGGATATCCAACAAATAGGCATTTATCTGATTTGGGTTCAAGTTTGGTACCTTCCAAACGTTTGACGTATGCCCAGCAACCCCAAATCTTCAGGAATGAGAAACCTGGTTTCTTTCCTGTCCATATCTCATACGGAGTCTGTTCAACAGACTTTGACGGAACCCTATTCAAAATAAGAATTGCACTTTCTAATGCATGTCCCCAGAAGGATATAGGTAGCTCAGTGCGACTCATCATCGACCTTACCATGTCAAGCAAGGTACGGTTTCTCCGTTCAGACACACCATTTAATTGTGGTGTTCCAGGAGGAGTCCATTGTGAAAGAATACCATATTCTTTCAAGTAATCTTGAAACTCATTACTTAAGTATTCGCCACCACGGTCCGACCGTAATGTCTTAATACTCTTGCCTGTTTGTTTTTCAACTTCGTGTCGAAACTCTTTGAATTTCTCAAAAGTTTCCGACTTGTGCATCATTAGATACACATAACCATAACGTGATGCATCATCCGTAAAGGTTACGAAGTATCGATATCCACCTCTAGCCTGGCTAGACATGGGCCCACAAACGTCACTATGAACGAGGCTAACAGTTCAGTGGCGCGTTCACCTTTACCACTAAAAGGTGATTTAGGCATTTTGCCTAATAAACAAGATTCGCAGACGTCATATGAATTTGGATCAAATCCGTCCAAGTACCCACTCTTCGAAAGTGTGGATATGCGAGTCTTGTTGATGTGTCCCAGACGACAATGCCACAAATAAGTTTCTTCTTTTGGATTACTCATTTTGAGCCTTTTGTTTGTTATTTTACATTTTGGAGATTCATTTATATTCAAAATATAAAGACCATATTTGCATCAGCACTGCAAATTTCTGCATCATTCATATATAAATAACACCTGGTGTTTTAAATACAAAAGTGTACCCACATGGGTTAACAAAGATACAGAAATAATATTCTTAGTTAAACTAGGAAACAATAACAGTTCAAAAGTTTAAGTACGTGCCCCGAGGGCAGTTCCAAAACAAAAAGTGCCTACGGCCAAAACAGCAACAGAAGTTCCATTTCCAACTCGTAGATCAATCTCCCCCGAAGCCAGTCTCCTGCTATCATGCAGATCCTGCACATCAGTACAAATATGAGAACCACAGCCAGAATCAAAAATCCAATTTTTATTAAGACTTGAAGTAGTCATATTTATCTCAATAACAAACATACCTGAGGCCGGTGCCTTGCCCGCCTGTATGTCCTCCTTATGTCCCTTGTTCATGCGGCAGTCACGCTTCCAGTGACCTTTCTTGCCGCATTTCAGGCAAACATCTTGAGACTTGTCCCTTGGCTTCCCAGAAGCCTTTGTTGACTTGGCCTTGCCTTTGTTCTTATGCTTCTTCTTCTTAACACCCCCAGTTGCCTTGAGCCCAGCTTTCGGCGTTTGAGATGTTGTTGCAAAGTGCGCCTCGCGCTTGTTGCCTTTCAGAAGTTCTTTCTCTGACTCCTTGAGAATTGACAACAACTCTCCAAGAGTGTCATCCGAATTCATCAGTTTGTAGTTGATGACAATCTGTTTCCAAGTATCGGGTAGTGACTGTAGAAGTACATCTATAGCCAGCTCAGACTCCAAGACTATACCCATACAAGCCAGTTCATCAATATCGGCTATCATTTGAGTCCCATGGACCTCAACAGAACTACCATCAGTCATACGGTGCGAAAGATCCTCTTCACCAACTCGTACCTCGCCATCCGCTTATTAGTGCGGTGAAGATCTTGCAATCTTGCCATCATATTATAAGGATCCAAGTCCCTATTTTGGCGACGAAAGTGTTGAGTCATTGAAGCAAGCATGATTGACTGAGCCGTGTCACAATCATCACTGTGAGTTTTCCATAACTCCAGCTCAAGTGGCTCAGTTGGCATAGGCCCGAGAGGTCTCTGAATCGTATACAGTATCCTCTCCGCCCCAAGGACTATCCTTAGGTTCATTTCCCAATCAGCAAAGTTTGTCCCCTTAAAGACATTGTCACCCATGATGATGTCACGGACATTTACCTTGCTAGCCATCTTAACTACGATAGTCCAACTATCTAGTTAACGATAAAATGGGTACAGTCAAACTGTTACAAGAAAAATAACATTTTATTAGTCCAACTAATGTTAAAAATTGACGAAATAAATTTTTGTAAGCGCGTAAAGCTAAGTATCTGAATGAAATTGCAAACTCAATACTAGCCTCCCACTATTTTCTACAAGTCTCTAACCTCTGTTGAGTACTCGGGAAATCTAATTTCCTAGTGGGCTAGGATCCCGTTAAATAACACACAACCTTGACTTTGGCCAACAAGTTGTATGATATTTAACTAGGTAGATCTCGAAGATCAATTGGATCCCATCCAATTCCTAGATCCGGTAGGTGGACATCCAAGTCCGAAACATATATATCTAATACATACGTCAATGTATCCAATACATTTTCCTAACCATTTCCTCTGAATCAACTAAGCCTTGGCTTTGGCACAACAAACCTAATGATTCCAGTTAAGCGGGACCCATTGACAAGGAAAGTTTCGTAATCAATGTCGATGGACAAGAAGTGATCTTGACTTTGGCCAACAAATCACAACTTGGACAGGACACCGATGTGTAACAAAACTCTCATGATTCAAACACATCCTCAATTGACAAAGGTCTTGACTTTGGCCAACAAACCAATGCCAATTTCGGATCTTGAGAAAGAATCATTCAACGGAAGGAAAATCGCTTAATATTGTTTGAGGGATTTTTCGCGTAATTGGCAACCAATTAATTTATCTTTGTTAGGTCTCATCATCATACACCCTTAAGCATGCTTCTAAAACATCATAAAGTGCATAATGTAAAGTAAGTAATAGTGATAACGGATGGATATATAAACAACTTGTTCCTAGAACAAATCACTCCCTTTCCTCTCCCCGCTAGCACTATTCTCCTTCTACCCAATACAACTAATAAGAGAAACCTCATTACATTGAGGGGAATTAGGTGAGAAGAGAATACATAGAGATAAAGAGATAAGGCTGGACACGCAGGTCCAATTTATAAATTCCAAATTTACAATAATTTCTAAAATTACCCTTCCCTTCTAATATCCATCCGATATGCACTATTCATACAACACATCCACATTCATTCATTCATTCAAGGCATGTTATACAACCAATCTAATCCAATTAATTAGTCTTTAATTAGGTGACAATACAATGTTCAAACAATTGTTTGCATTTGCGCGAGTCCAACTCGTTTTGTGAATAAATACATATGGTATGAATTCACGAATTATATCGAACTACTCGTTAAATCCAATTTAAGTCGTATTCATACTAATCCTATTATTTAATTCTAAATTAAATATATACACTTTTATTGTGCTTTTATAACTTAGATTCCAAATCTAGTTCTATTGGGTCTCAAAGCCCAACTAACATCTAATGTCCGTTTAATTAAAGTCCGATGGGCTTTCTATTGATTTCATTAGGCTTGGGCCTTGGTCAATGTGGGTCAAACCCATTTCCAAGCCAATAAGGAATCACCCTCATTTGCCATAAAACCAATATCAAGCCCATAAGGCCCAATTAAACATAAAAGCCCATTTATTACATTTGGACTTAAATGGTGTGATTTAGGCCCATTTTGGATCCAATCCAAAGTCCAAATCTACTTGGCCCAACCAAGCCCATTTATGACCAAATATAATAGTTTTAGGCCCAATTCCAATTTAAGCCCAATTAACTAAATTTTAAAATTCCAAATTTTATAACTTAATTAATTAAGTGTATGTTCATGATTAATCCTTTAAATCAATATTTCCAAAATATCAAATTAATCTATTAATCATATTTTTTTTTATCTAAATACATGTCCAACATTATTTAATCAAAAAATCAAGTCCCTAATATGTCATCAAGCATTCGGCCAAGATGGACAATATGGTTCCGATTTCGTTTTCAATCCAATCAAGTCACAAATATCATCTCCATATTATTTCAAGTCATCCAATGTCTTAAAATTAAAAAATCATCTAGTCCTCATGCTTGCATGTATTCGGCCAAGCCACTTTGGGTTGGAAAAATTAATCCAATTTATTTTCCATAAAATTGATGATGTATAATCCATTTTAACATACATCTAAGCATATTCAATCAAGCAAACTCATCAAATCATGCTTCAAACAATTTTCCCAAATAACATCCTAATATATTTGCATGCATTTTTAGGCTCAATGATACCATTGTTGGAAATCTAATAACCATGTCCCAAGATCAAAAACCAAGCAAGATATATATAAGAATGAATTAGATTGAAGTAATGGCGGAAACAATACTCACAAAAACCAAATGTGGATGCAATGGATGAAGCAAAATTACCTTTGTGCAGTGAAGAATTCGCCCAACCAGTGAAGAGAAGCTCCAAGCTTGAATTTGATCCTTCCAAGCTCTAAGATGAGTTTCCCATATCACCTTGTATGATCCCTTGATGTTGCTAGCCAAACTTATGTATTAAAGTTCCAAAGTACACTTTCTTCACAAAGTTCTTAAGAAAATGGAAGAAGAAGGAGAGCCAAAAACTATTCACTGTTTCGGTCAAGAGAGAGAGAGCAAGATCTGATTTTGTGTTCAAAAATCAATTTATATTTATGCCAATTATATTAATAATAATATAAATATAACACAAGCCATGCAAAGACTTAGAGTGTCTAACACTCAATTTCCATGCATTACCCTTGAGTGCTTTGTACACTATCTTCATGCATTGCATCTTGATTAAAAATACAAATAATGACAAGTGTCATTGTGGGCCCCACACGTTTCCTTATGAAAGTGGGCCCACGTGCACTCACGCGTTCGGGTTCGATATTTCCGAAATATCGAGCTTACGTCGCGACGTTAATTAAATCGAATTTAAATAAATAATGCGCCTAGCGAAATTATTATTTACGTCGCTAACGAATTAATTCTAAATTAATTCGTTTGCCCGAATTAAAATCTAATTTTAATTTCGCGTCGAAATCGAATTCCGTTTATTATATCGAATATAATAATTTTACGATTAATTCTAAATTAATCGTTCTCTCTCTTTATACAGTACTTTATCCAAGATAAAGTCTCTCCGTAATTAATCCAAGATTAATCGAGTTTGAATCATACGTCATCGGTGAATCTTCGGGAAGCGACCCAAGAGACCTCTAGATATGTTGGCAGTAAATCGGTTGTCGAACTATCCGAACACGTACGTACCAAGTACTACGTTTTTACCGATTCACAAGACAAGGTTAGCCTCTAGCAAAACGCCATGCCTACCCAATTCTCTAGAAATATTCTTACTGGAATATTAGATCTATAACAGGCGTAGTATACCGTAGTATAGTGTATATCGAACCAGTATCGGATGATCACATGCTAGGGCTGGGGCTGGATAAGTGTCTGCCCCGTCCGAAACACATATCGGATGTCAAGCAACCAGTCTCTTTGAATCGGATAATCCTGACCTAGTCATATTATCCCGATGGTTGCAACCATTATAGAGTACTAGTTCTGAATCCCTCGCGATCATCATCTCCATATGTCTGAAGTGATACTTCCATCTTGACATCACATCCAATACACTACGATTCTCGATAAACCCAGAAGGTATACACAGAACCCGTTAAAGCCCTGGACCATCCAAAATAAAGTTTACCGATCGTCGTAAGTACTAGCGATGCAAGTCTTAGGTTAAGATCATATGCACCTACCCTGAAGCGGACTCCATAGACACGCAGACATACTACCAATGGGATTCCGCGGGGTCTATCCAGAGCGAAGATGTTTTCCGTACCATCGGTAAAACACAACCTCCTACCGCACTTGCATAAGTATCCTATACTTAAATATATGAGAACTATGCCGTTGTGCCCTCACAACATGCACGAGTGCAGTACTAGTCTATTCCGCATTATCGATGTCCAGTCTCGATAATACTACGACTAGGGATATTTAATGATTAAACCTTTATGGATTGATACTGTCTCATATCATCTCAATCCGGAACTAATCATAGGGACTTTTACCATTTATATTTCTAAGTAAATAAATTACAAAACGGTAAAAGGCAATTTCATTACTACATAGTTAATTTTGTACAATAATACAATATCATTTACAAAATAGTGACGCTATGGGTCATTACTGTCTAACAGTTGTGTATGATCAATTTATGAAATTGGATTGGATTCATTTTCCCTAATTTTGGCATGAACAAATTGGGGTAAAATCAATTGAAGATGATTGATTAAAATTGATTTTAAGTATGTAAATGTGTTGAATTAATGATTGATTGGATTCAATTGAAGAATATGGTTTGGAACAAATTTCCCCAATTTTTTATGTTGGCATAAAGTGACAAATTGGTAAACTTGATTTTGAGCATATTTTGTGAAATTGGATGAATGAGAATGCTTAAAGTATGTTAATTTAAGATTGATTGGATCAATTTGTGAAATTGTGTTGGAACAAATTTCCCCAAATTGCTTATTTTTGTTGGCGAAATTAAAGAACCCTAAATTTCTTTGGTGATTTGTTTGTTTGATCATTGGAGACTTAAAACAATTGGTAATGTTTGTTTGAAGTTCAATTTGATTGAATTTTGATTTTGGAACATTCCCAAATTAAAGTGGTTTGGCCGAATTCAATTGAAGTGAAATTCATTGGGTTTTTTGATTTTAATTCATTGGATAATTTGAATTGATTTGGGAAATAAAATGATTGATTGTGGATTCGATTGGATTGAAACGAATCGGATTGGAAAAACCCCTAATTGCCGAGAACAAAAGCATGTAAATTGGGTTTGATTTAATAATTGTGTTGGACACTATTTAATGTTAAAGTGCATGATTAAGTATGCTAATTGATGTTTTAGAAATATTAATTGGTAGTAATTGTGTATTACACTAGGTTAATTAATTATGGAATTTAGAATTTTATAATTAATTAATGGGCTTATTTTTGGAAATTGGCCTTAAGGTTGTATTGGGCTTTTGGGCTTTGTTGTACAAAGTGAGTTTAGGCAAAATTGGTTGGATCCAATTGGGCTAAAACCGCATCCATAAAGTCCAATTATGACTTAATGACCTTAATTATTAATTGGGCCTAATGGGCCAAAATTGATTTCTGGGCTTATGGGGTAACTCCCGGATTGGATTTGGTTATTCGGTTTGACCCGAGTTGACCAAAAGTCCACGCCTTATAGAAATTAATTAAAAGCCCATTGGACTTTAATTAAATAAACATTAGATGTTAATCGGGCTTTGAGACCCGTTGCGATTAAATTTGGAATTTAAGTCGTAAAGGTTCGTTAATAAAAGTGTAATATTTAATTGGAATTAAATAGTGAATTAGAATTAAATGCGTATTAAATTGGATTTAATTTGTAGTTTAATTTAATTCAAGAATTCGTACTTTGAGTACTTATTCGCCAAAACGAGTTTGACTCGAGCAAAAATCAAATCGTTGTTTGAACATTGGATGATCACTAATTATCAGATTAATTAATGGATTAGATTGATTGATAACATGCTTGTATGAATACATGGTTGCGATGTATGAATAATGTATATCGGATGGATATTAGTCGGGTGGGATAATTTTGGAAAATTGTAATAAATTGATTTATTAATTGGACCTGCGTGTCCAGCCTTAACACCTCTTATACTTTGTATTCTCTTCTCACCTATTCCCCTCAATGTAATGAGGTTTCTTTAGAAGGTAGTGGTGTAACGGTGGGGTAGAAGTAATACAGTGCTAGCTTTGGAGAGAGAAAATGAGAGATTTGATCTAGGATCAATGTAAAGTATCCATCCGCATATCATTATTATTTTATTTCATATGCGCTTTATTATGTGCTTAGAATGCATGTTTAAGGGTGTATGATGATGAGACCTTAATAATGATAATAAATTGGTAGCCATTTGCACGCGAAAAACCCTCGCTCAATATCAAGTGTTTTTCCTTCCATTGAGTGATTCTTACTCAAGATCCGAGATTGGCATTGGGGTGTTGTCCAAGTCAAGCCCTTTGTCCGTCGAAGATGTGTTTGAATCACGAGAGCTTTGTTCCATATCGGTGTCTGTCCAAGTTGTGGTTTATTGGCCAAAGTCAAGACCACTTCTGTCCATCGACATTGATTACGAAGCTTTCCATGGTCAATGGGTCACACTTGACTGGGATCACTAGGTTTGTTGTGCCAAAGCCAAGGCTTAGTTGATTCAGAGGAAAAAGGTTAGGTAATACATTGGATGTATTGGCATATAAGATATATGTTTAGGATTTGGATATCCGCCCACTGGATCTAGGAATTGGATGAGATCCAATTGATCTTCGAGATCTACCTAGTTAATTATCATACAATTTGTTGGCAAAGTCAAGATTGTGTGATATTTAACGGGATCCTAGCCCACTAGGAAACACGGTTTCCCGAGTACTCGACAGGGTTAGAGGCTCGCCGAAAAATAGTGGGAGGCAAGAATTGAATTTGCAATACTCGTTCAATTACTCGCCATACGCGCTCATTCAAATTATTTCGTCGTTAGATTAAATGTTAGTTGGACTAATATTTAAATTGTTGTTTTAATAAACAGTTGGACTGTATTATATTTGATTAATATAATTGGATTATATTAATCAATATATTTGAATTAATTAATTTCAGTTTACAGTTGATTTTATAGTTGGACTATAGTAATCAATGTAATTGAGGTTAATTATTTAGATTATATTTGATTATATAGTTGGACTATTATAATCATTATAATAAATAGTACCACAATCGTTGATTAAATAGTTGGAGTATTAGAATCAAGATAAAAATGAAAGATTAGTGTTTAAGACATAATCCTGGTGAAAATGTATTTAAACGATTTTAATTTTCAAATGGGAATAAAGTTTCAGGATGGTCCTGGAAATTAATAGGTCATTTTATTTGATAAAATATATATTAAGCTTGTAGCGCAAGGCGCACCTTAATTCGATATTCCAGAAACAAGAGGCTTGGCCAAAGGCTTCTGGAATGTTGAAACAGGCAAAATCATTATAATCTTCTGGGAAGATAAAGGACATATCCTAAGAAGGAATAGAAGACGAGCAAGGCTCTGACTTCAAATATGATTGTCATAATTATGTTCACAACTAGTATTGAAATTGGATTTTAAATACTTAGTGTGGTACAAAAATATATTGATGTTCAGAATCTGTTTTGAACAGGATACTGACTTCAATAGAGATTTATCTGCGAATTGGAAACAGGACGAAAGTCGCTGTTTAACCGTAGGTACCTGAATTTAGGAACTACATTCGGGTTAGTACTAGTAAATTAGGAAACTGTTATAATGTATCTAGTTTGACTAGAAACATTATCTCTATATCGCGTATAAAACGCTGCGGGTGTACCTTTATATTCTAGAACACTAAAGTGTTTCATTATATAAAGATGATATTGAGATAAACACATTAGATGTGAATAACAGGATTTATGTTTTGAATATAAATAATATCTCAAATATAACATGACAAATAAATAGCTCAAACTGATTTGATCAGTAAGAAACTTAATTGTGGCATAGTTTCAGGACACTGATAAACAAGAATCGTATATCCGCACTTTTGAAGAGCGGATACCAGGACTGATTGATTCCATTCAAATAAAGTCTACGAATCTAGTCTATTTGGGCAAAGTGCCTAAAACACTATTTACTTGGTAAAAGTGTAAATGCCACCGATCTGTTAGCCCTACTTCATAGTGAAGCAAGTGGGCCCATGTCTAGCTAGGCTAGATATGGATATGAATATTTCGTGACCTTTACGGATGTGGCATCGCGTATGGTTATGTGTTTCTTTTGAAGAACACAAATCGGAAAATTTACAGTTTCGACACGAAATAGATAAACAGATCAGCTAAAGTATTAAACCGTCATGCTAAGACTGTAATGGAAAATACTTAAGCAATAAGTTTTCTAGTTTTTATGAAAGAGATAGTATTCTTTCAATAAGGATTCCTCCCGGAATACGTCAGTTTGACGGTGTGTCCGAACGGATTAACGAATTTTGTTAGACATAATAAGGTTAATCACGAGTCGCTCTGAGCTACCATTTCCTTCAATGGAGCTTAAACAGCAAGAAACATTGAATAACCAAACAACAATCTGTTGACAGATATCATATTAGATATGAATGGGAAAGAAACCGGTTTCTCATCCCTGATAATTTGGGTATGCTAGGCATATGTTTGGATGATACCAACTAAAACCCAAATAGGATAAGTGCCAAATGTAGGTCATCCTAGGGATACCATAAGTATTGTACTTATACACCTCACGTGAGAACAATTAGATTGTTGTTCACCAAGCGGTTTTCCTGAGAGGAATACCGATATGCAGTGGTAAGTGGGAGGATAGTATAACTCGATGAAATCGGAGTAAAATTAGTCAAGGCACCGAATCTTAATGGAACATGAATAGTTCATCAAGGATGAAACTATTACCATTAATCTTCGAATACACAAGAACTACGTAGGCAATAAAGAGTCAGAAAACAACCTGGGGTATGGGTTTCTGATCGCACCTCATAAAGATGCTATCTTATTGATGAATACTACCTGACTACGTATGAGGAAGTGATACAAGGTATCAACTCCCTAATTATGGCAAAGTGTCATGTAATCCGAATGGATTCCATGTATATCAACCAGTTTGGATACTAGTTGATGTACCACAAGGCATTGTGCCTATTGGTACTATATGTCTTCTAGGAAGACATACATGGATGGCAACATACCAGCGTATAAAGCTAGGCTTTTAACAGAAAGGTATCGTTATCAACATTGTGTTGATTACGATTCAACCTTTTACCTGTTGCCACGGTAAATCCATTTGGATAATGCAGGTTATTCGATCCATGATTGGATTGAAGCAAGCATTAGGTTCTTGGAATTATCGTTTTGATATAATCATAATGGTGTACGATTAATTCAAAACGAAAATAATTCTTGTGTATATAAGGAGGTTAGTGGGAGCGCACTGACAGTGGCTGTCCTTTAAAATAATGATAATACGTCATTTCTTGGAAATGATATTCCTATAAAATAAATATCGGCGAAAGCTTGGCTTTCGAAATACTCTCCTAGAAACCGTACATTGAAAAATGTACAAGACCTGGTGTATTACGCTTTGAGCATATGGATTCACAACAGGCCAATCCGAGTGATAGTCACTGGATTAATATTAAGAACATCCGTTAGTATCTTAGAGAACTAAGGATGTTGTCTTAGTCTATGGAGAAGGAGAACTTAAAGTGACTGGGGTCACTGTAGCAAGTTTCTATAACCGATAAAAAAGACTAAAAGTCGCAAACGGTACTATACAGTTTCAATAACGGTAAGTGAG